>VDFB02331165.1:0-15601 GCA_007258455.2 Sequoia sempervirens
CGTGACCATGACCTTAGCCATTGAAATCTATTCATGATAAAAATCTTATATTATCTTAATTATTAAATCCTAAAACAAAATTGACTTACAAAATTTTGTTTATTTAATGAGATGTTAAGGACGCATCATTAAGTATACATTAAGTATCAAATATTTCACTCAACTAGCAGAACATTTGGTGGTCACCGCTTTTTGCTAGCAATGGTCAACTATTGGCCAAATCACACTGGCTTAAGGCGCTAAGGTTCCACAAGAAAGACATTCAAACTTTGCAGCATGTGTTCCACAGACCCACAATGTGCATTATGCCATGGGAGGATTTTTGTGCCTGTTATAGTCTCCATAACTAGGACCGTGATACTTATGATGGTTTGGTGAATGCTACTCCTGCAAATATGCTGCATAAAGTGGGAATTTGTGGGTCCAAACCCTGGTGGAAGGACTAGAAGTGGTACCCAGACACCCCTTTCAAGAATTATAAGCCTAGGCTTGGCTATTTGTGGCTTTCACTGTATATTCTCATGATTGAAAGTTTGAACTAGAGGTGGCTTCTTCAATCCTCCGCTCATGTCTGGAAAAACAGATTCTCTACCACTTGGTTTGCAAGTGTTGAGCCGAAACTTTCCCACTTTGCTTGGTGTATTATTTCCAATGTTTTCTTGTGGGGGGGTGCTGCCACAATAGTGGTTTACACTTTCTGGGAGATCCTGATTTTTGCTGAAATCACATTTTTTAGAAAATATAATGATTTAAGCCTTAAAAGTTCTATTTAAATGATTCCAATTGAAGGGGGTTTGATCAAACCACCTTAGACCAAGCCCCCTTGGATAGAACCCCTCTAGTTTTAAACCATACCTATAACAGAGTCTCCTTTACACCTATCAAAATGCTGATAAAAAAGCACTTTTGATTTACCTTTTGGGGGATCAAATGAATTCATTTAATTTATTTTTTTTGTAAGTATGTAGTCCTTATTATAAGCTTCCAAATAAGTATAATTTTCATTAAATTAAATTTGATTATTATATTTATTATTTATTTCTTGTGAATGTAATTTTTCACTGAAAATCAAGCTCTCTTTTCTACACATGTGGAAAAATAGTATATTATCAAAAAAAAATTTAAAAATATGAGTGCACCAGATATTGAAGTCCTTGATCCAACAAAAAAAGAAAAATTGAATTTCGATACTTACCAAAAAAGTTACGCATTATACGATCTTCCTATGTCTGAATTGTAATTGGTTTGACTTTGAAACTTGATCAAGGAAAAAATATTCAATAAAATACTATAACCAAGTGGATGCACTAGATATCAGAGTTACAAATCTAAATTTGAAAGAATTAAAATTTTATCCTTCATGGAAAATAAGTTACGCGCTACACAGTGAGGGCCACTCCTTAAAAATGTTGTTTTATGAAAAAAACTATTTTTCGAGGGAGATGGAAAAAGAGGTGCAATCTAATTCCAAAAATTTTGAAAAAAATAAGTTTAGAATCTATAGACAAAATTTCACAAAACTCTAGGTTGCACTTGAGGTGGCTCACCTTCAGGTGCTTTTGGATCATTGGGGCAATGCCCTATGTACTATAGCTTGGATGCCCACTTCATGCACCTTCTCTCGCGGTCGATTTCCCTCTTGGGGCCAACAACAAAATGCCTCTGCTCACCCCTACTCTCAACCTCCTCTTCAGTGTGCTTCCTGCCCTCCTTGGCGGTCTCGTTCTCATCCTCCACAAGCTGGCCAAGGGTGGCCCTCTGGAGGAGTTGCAGGGAACAATGGTGGAGGTTCTAGGTGGCCCTTTGATACTACTCCTGGTAGCGGCTCTGGTTGGCCAAACTCTCGTAAATTCTTTTCGTGTTTTGTTCTTACAATCTCGCCCCAACGCAAGGAAGATAAAGAGAAGGAAAAATAAGTTGATGATGGCTAGGGTCTTTCTCCTAATGTCACTCCAGACCTCACTAATGTATGGGGGAAAAAGATGGATGACAGAGACCCTCATGGCCCTGCTGGCACTGCTCTGGCTATTTGATGGCCTTTTTATTTTACATGTTTGTAATGTTTATGGATTTCTGGGCTAGGCCCACGTGATTTTTTTTTTGGTTTTTTGGGCTCTATCCATGTGACTCTTAGGGTGTTCCTTCTTACCACTTGCCCTTTTTTTGTGAATATGTAACTTTATCTTTATTATTAATATAGATAGCTACCTATTCATAAAAATAAAAATAAAGGTATGACACTTTTCTCATAGGTGTGATTTTTTTTTGCATCATTGGTTTCGTTCATGGAATTGCAACTCATCACTTGCACATGCACACACAATTATATGTTATGGGAAAACTACAAAATTTGGGATGTAAGTTGATTCTTAGGTAAGATGAACTTTTATTTGTTGAACACTTATCAATTGTATTTATTATTTTTAGGCAATCTATGGTTTTATGCTTCTTTCTCAACTTAGAAATTAGAGTTATATAGTGATATAATTTTTATAATAATTATAAATAATAATTTACTAGTTTTAAAATTTTAACATAAATAATTTTAAACTTATAACTCAGTGTGCAATTTTAAAAGTTGTAGATTTTTTTTTAATAGGGTTCATTATTGTATGTTTAAAATTATTTTAAATTATACCAATTATGTTTAAGAGTTTAATTATAATGATAGAAATAGAGTTGTAATATAGTGAGTGGATAATAGAAAATTCTTAATATAAAATTGACATTTATTTATAAATCAAATTTAATAAAGCTAATAAAATAACATGTATATTAAATACATCTACCTAAATGATACAAAGGAGATTAATCATGAGCCACCTATCTAGTCTATCTCCCAAATTCAATAAATGCTCTTTCCCAATAACATCTATGACTTTTTAAAATAAACACATTTAAAATATTTAAATTATAGTACTTAATTCATCTTCCTAATTAAAAAAATCATTTACGATCAATCCTAAAATCAACTAAACTAGAACCCAAAAACCCATAAATAGAATCATGTTATCCTTTGGAAATACTATTGTAGCCAAAACTACTTAATGAATTATTATTAACTCAATTTATTAACCTATTAAATGTTGCATTTTTTATCCAAAGTAATTATTTTTTAATCAATACAATGTAATGTCAAACACATTATGCATATTCTTCAAAAATAATTGAATGCATATCCTACTCAATAAAATAAATTCTATTATCATAATATTCTAAAGGTACATACAATCCATTATGTGACAATCACTAAACCTTAATTCAAGGTTTCTTTTTAAGTCTAATAATATCATGTCAATAGAAAGTGAGAAAATGAAGCACAAAAATTTGTACCAACATCAATTTTGGTTCTTTGAATTTTTTTAATTTTTTAATGTAAGGTAAAAAGGGGTTTCTTGAAAGAGCCACAACCCTTTTACAAGAGAGAACTATAAAACAAAATGACACTACTAAAACAACATTATGACAATAAAATAACAAAATAATAACCCAACAATAGAAAGGTTACTAGAAATGTAAAGAGACCTAAAGATCAAGAGAATCAAATTTTGTTAAGAGAAAGAAAAGTCTCCCATTTATCCTGCAGTAACTCGATATGCTTCTCTAATGGTGTAGTGTTATACACCACTTTCTCCATTTTGAATTTTCCACCTCTTGTTCATGTACTAGGAACAACTTGCTCTTGCACATGATAAAGTTTGATCCATACTTGCAGCACCTTGATGCTCTTGATATAAATTTTAATAGTTAACTTCCTAAAACTCACCATCTTACTAAGGGTAGATTTAATATCCATCAATTTTGATTCCTATTTATCTATTTTCTCATTATACCTTACAAATAACTATTTCTTCCTTTTCATTTCATTCCTCACAAGAAAATTATTATTTTTATTAAATATTGGTTTCATTAAAAAAATCTATTTCAAAATCTTATTGTAGATGTCCAACATATTTTTAAAGTCATTGGTTTTGTCTACTAACTTACCGCCACAAAAGCAATATCTTAAGTGGGGAGGGAGAAGGTCAACTATCTAGTCAATTAAGAGGACCAAGGAATAACCCATCAACCTTTAGAGTTTCATCTCTCATTCAAATCCATAGCCTCATACAATTTACCCTTACCTTTTAGTTTTTCTTTTATCACCACTATGAGAAGTTCCCCCCTCTAGTGGCCCCTTCCCCGACCTAATTTTCTTAGGTTTTTTCTTGGCATTTGGCTACCACCAAATATGGGAAATCAAAAAGTAAACATTTATCAAAATAGTATGATTAGAAGTCACTAATTATTGATAGAATTTGTGAAAGCTAATGACATTTGTTTTGTAGGTTGAAAAGATATGTGTATGGTCTTAAGAAATATTCGAGAATGTGGTACCAAAATTTTGATTCTTTATGTTTTAGTTTTAGAATTTTTGAGATCTAAATTTGACCATTGCATCTCTAGTAAGATGGATGATGAACTCATTCTTATTACTGTATTATATGTTTAAGTTATATTATTGTTTAGTAATGAGAAATTTTTATTTAATGAATTGAAGTCTCAAATTCTAGCAACATTTGAGATGAAAGACTTACATGTAGCTAGGTATAACTAAGGGGTGAATATCATAAGAGATAGAGTGAAAAAAAAACATTTGGCTAGGCTAGATTATGTATGTGAACTTAGTGTTTGAGAGGTTTGACATGTTAATCTACATTACATTATGTGTTCCTATTACAATAGGGATAAATTTTTGTAGTAAAATGTTATTAATATCTTCAACTAAGATGAAGGATATGAGTAAAGTACCTTATGCTAATGTAGTCAAGAGGCTTCTATATTTAACAAAATATATAAGACTAGACATTGCCCAAGTAGTGGGATTTATTAGGTTATGTATGACTAATCTTGGATGAGTATATTGAGATGTCATGAAGAGAGTATTAAGTTGTTTTTGATTTACACCTCTAAGTCTTTTTATGCTATCACAATTAAGGAAAAATTCAATTTGTATTCATGGATTTGTGAATAATGATTGGACTACATATATCAATAGAAAATTATCTACCAATCGATATGTTTTCACTATGTTTGGTTGTTGAACTAGTTGGATGAGTAAGCAATATTATATGGTTACATGTACACTATAAAAGTAGAGTATATTGTAGCAACTTATCCTAGTAAAGAAGTCATACGTCTTAAGAAATTATTTTAGATATTTGCAAAAAACCAAACCTTTTTGTGTGAGGACAAAGCATATTATTTTTAATACTATTTTATTTAAGATATGGTAGAGTATTGAAAGGTGATGCTAAATAAAGTTTAAATTTAGTAAAATGATGCAAATACACTAACTATTTAGTAAGCACAAAAAAATTAGGTGGTTTTGTGAGTCTATGGGCCTCTCAACCCCTAGTAGTTATATAATGGTGTTGATACTCCCATAACTCATGCAAGATGTTCATCAAGTTAAACAATGAAAGAAAATATGTCTCAACCTTACTCCTCATGGTAAGATTACAAAAAGGTATAATTTTTAAATAGAAAATACAAAAAATAAATCTTGACTATATAGTTAGCTTATGATCAAAATTAATATTCATGGTTGTTCAAAGCCATCCATAAAGGTGCCTATAACATAGATTTCTTCAAGCATTTGAAGTTTTAGAAAATGGATCCAATCAACTTACTAGATCAAAAATTATGGCCTTATAAAAATTGCATAGGAAATATAAAATATTGTTGGATGCATAAAAGAGTTGTAAAAGGGAGTTACACATGTTGACCAACTTACATGATGCATGCTCATAAGACATATTTGATTGAAGGATAATTTGAGTGCCACTGTTTAGGCGATTTTAGTTCAAAGGTTTATAATTATCATCTGATGATTTCAAGTTTTGTATCTCCTATTTATTAGGTTCTTGAGATAAAATTTGTGTGAGGCTTGTAGGTATTGTTAAATTGTTAGAATTCCTTCAAATATTTAGTTAGTGATACTCTTGTGAAGGATTTCTCTATTGCAACAATGGTTTACGAAACAATACATTGAGTTGCTTTGGAGTGGGGTTTTTTTCTCAAAAGTGTTTTCTCCACACGCACTTGTATTATTATATGTGTTTTTTCTTTTTGTAATTATTAAAAGATTACTATTTCCACAACACTCTCCCCAAAATATTAGTATAGGAAGTGTTTCCATGAACCTTGCTTTTTTTAGCTCTCACTATATAATGACAAATTTTTATTGTTTTAATATTCTATCTAGTTGTAACCTCATTTGAACTTTAAGTATATGACTTTTTTCACCTGCCTTTTCTTAAAAATATAACAATATGTTATAAGTTATAAATTAAAGAGTATTTATAAATATCCCCCACATTATCTTTCTCATAAAAATAGAAAAAATTAAAGTAATTGACATTTTTATTTTATTTTTCCTTTAGTACGTTAGTACGCTCTCCCTTCATTATTGAATATTTTTGTATATATTTAATCTCTGTTCATTTGACTGAATCTCCAAGCTTAAACTGATTAATTCACTATCTTTGCTTATGATGTGACTTCAAAAATGAGTGTTGTTCATAGAGTTACTTGATTAGGTTTCTCTATTTGATTGATTGATTGCAGTGTGGAATGAATTTGATAAACAGAACAAAGAGTTATTCACTAGGTATAACGAAAAGAGGAGAGAAAATCCAAGCCTAGAATGAATCAAATTTTACAAACTCGGTCTCTGAAACACTTTATGAATAATTTTATGCTGTGCCATCTCTTGTGAGGATATGTATAGAAATATATGGTTTGTTTTTATGGGTAATTAAAAAGTAAACGTTTATATAAAAAGTATGACTACAATTTATTTTTGGCAACAGTTGTCAATTAAAACGGTCACTTTCGGATTAATGGAAATGTTGTACGTGCTCACATAACCATGTGTTATTTCACCATGTCTCCTTCAGTGCTGAGGACGATCTATGTGATGAGAATCGCAAGCAATGAATGGACAATCTTTTTCCTTATCATTAAATGGTGACATGTGTTAATTTTCCAGACGTCTTCTGTAATTTTGATCCTTAAATAAATGGGTTTAACAGGAGCCAAGTCTGCAATGCTATCACCGCAAATTTACATTTTAAATATTCCAACTGTTTCAGTATTCTTTATATAAGTTTTTCCTTGAATATTTCTTATTAGTACATACTTTTATCCATAAGTATTTTAAAGCCAAGTCACAAATGTATTATTTTGCTTGAAAATGGAAATGAGTAAATCCTAATATCATAATTTAGTAATTAAAATTATGGTTCTAGAAAAATTCATAGTCATCAATTTATCATAATTTACTGTCATCAACTTATTACAAGAAAATTTATCACAAGGAAAATTCACCACCAACAATTCATTGTCATGGAAAATTCATGGCATTAACATTTTTAATATATATTTCTAAAGACTTCGATTTTTTTTGAAAAAGAATAATTTCCACTGCATTAATAACAAAAATACAGGCCTCCATTACTTTTTTCGGTGGTGAATTGCTGGTGGTGAATTTTCCTTGTGGTGGACTTGTCATGGGGGTGAATTTTCTTGCAGACGGTGAATTTACCTGATGCCAAAATTATATATTAGTATTCAAAGGTTCTTTATTAGAGTTGTTCTAATTATTACTTTTAGTCTTCTTGTTTAAGAGGTTAGGTATTTGTATCATTCTATAAAGACTAGACATTTGAAATATCTTGTAGATGCAAAATCCAATTGTGAATATCTTGTAGATGCAAAATATCTTGTTCTAATATCTTGTAGATACATTTGAAATGTATCTTCCACACTCAAAGACATGCCCATGAATTTTCCTATGCCAAAATTATATATTATTTTTTGAAGGTTCTTTATTAGAGTTGTTCCAATTATTACTTTTAGTCTTCTTGTTTAAGATGTTAGGTATTTGTATCATTTTATAAAGACTAGAGATTTGAAATATATTGTAGATACAAAATCCAATTGTCAAATGAAGAAATATATCTTCCACACACAAAGACATGCAAACACATAAATCAGGTGTTGGCTTTCTTTAAATTGAGGTGAAATGATCTATTAAATCCTAAAAAAATTGGCATACAAAACTTTTTGTATTTAATGAGAGCTTAAGGACACATCATTAAATATACATTAACTAATATATCAAATATAACACATTCAAAAGTATGAAGCTTTTCCCATAAGTGTGATAAGTTCATGGAATTGTAAGTCATCACCTACCAACACAAAATTATATGTTAAGGGGACACTACAAAATTTGGGATATAAAATGATTCATAGGTAACATGAAATTTTATTTGTTGAACACTTATTTTATTTTTTATTCTTAAAAAATCTATGCTTTATATTTCTTTCTCAATCTATAAATTAGAGTTATATATTGATATAATCTTTAAAATAATTATAAAATATAATTTTTAAATTTTTAAATTTATAATGTAGATAATTTTAAACTTGTAGCTTAGTGTTCATTTCTAAAAGTTGCAAATATATATTTATTTTTGGAAAAAGGTTGATTATTTCATGTTTATAATTAATTTAAATTATATTGATTGTGTTTAAGAGTTAAATTATAATGATAGGAAGAGAGTTTAAATATGGTGAGTGGTCAATAGAAAATTTTTAATATAAAATAGACATTTATTTATGCATCAAACTTAATAAAGCTAATAAACTAACACACAGACACATTTATTAAATACACATAAGTAGAAAAGATACCAAAAATATTATTCTTATGTCTCTCTTACAAATTCAATATATACTCTTAAATAAATTAAAAATTAAAAAATAATATCATTGATTTTTTAAAATAAATAGATTTAAATATTTATAATATATTAATTGACGTTCCAAATTAAAATAAATCTTTATGATCAACCCCAAAATTGACTAAAATAGAATCCAAAAATTCATAAATAGAAATCATGTGGTCCTTTGGCAATACTGTTGTAACCAAAATTGTTTAATAAGTTATTATTACCTTTATTTATTAACCTATTATATGTTCCATTGTTTAGCCAAAATAATTTTTTTTAATCAATACAATGTAAATTCAAACACACTAAGAATATTATTTCAATATGCAACTAAATGCATATCCTACTCAATAGATTAAAATAAATTCTATTATTATAATATTCCAAAGGTAGATACAAGCTATTGTGTGATAGTCATTAGACCTTAATTTAAAGTTTGTTTTAAGAGTGTAATAATATCATGCCAAAAGAAAATGAGGAAATGAAGCACCGAAACTTGGAGCAACATCAATTTTGGTTCTTTGAAGGTCTTCCATTTTTTAATGTAGGGTACAAAGGGTTTTTTTGATAGAGCTGCAATCTTTTATACAAGGGAAAATTAAAAAAAATTAAAAATGATATTCATAAATTAATGTTATGACAATAATGTAACAAAATAATAACCCAACAATAGAATAAGAACTAGAAACAAAGAGACCCAAAGCCTAAGAGAATCAAAGCTTGTCAAGAGAAAGAGTAGTCTCCCATTTATCCTACAATAGCTCCATATGATTCTCTAATAGCGTAGTGTTTTACAACTCTTTGTCCATTTTAACTTTGTCACCTCTTGTTCGTATACTAGAAACATGTTGCTCTTGCACATGATGAAACTTGATCCATATTTGTAACACTGTAATGGTCTTGATAGAAATGTTAATGATTAACTTCCTCACTTTCACCAACTTACTAAACTTAGATATTATATCCATCAATTTTAATTCCAATTTACCAATTTTCTCATTCCACCTTAAGATTGACTATTTCTTCCTTTGCATTCCATTCCTCATAAGAAATTGTTCATTTTGATTATATTGATTTCATTAGAAAAAAAACTATTTCAAAATCTTACGGTAGATGTCCAACATCTTTTTAAATTCATTGGTTTTGTCTACGAACATACCACGGCAGAAGCAATATCTTCAAGTAAGGAGGGAGAAGGTCCACTATCTGGCCAATTAAAAGGACAAAGGAATAACCCATCAACCTTTAGAATTTCTTTCCCCTCATTCAAATCCATAACCTCATACAATTTACCCTTATCTTTTAGTTTTGCTTTTATCACCACTCGGAGACCTTACTCCCTACCGCGACAACTTCCCCACCCCAATATTCTTAGGGTTTTCCTGGCGTTTGGCTGCCACCATCACCTTTTGAATTTCTTTGTACAGGCTGGTTTGTTTTATGGTAAACTAAAATGTAAACATTAACCAAAATTGTACGATTAGAAGTACATATTGACAGGGTCTGTATGCGGCACAGGAGTGAAGGTTAGTCACCTGTGCATTGAGAAACACACAAAAAACGTTGTTTCTGCTCAGAAAACCATTTGTTAGTTTACGGTATGTTCTTTGCAGTTCTCGGGATGATCAATCTGATGGGAATCATAAGCAATGAATGGACGTTTTCTTCCCTTACTATCAGATGGTGACAAGTGCTTACTCTTAGACGTCTTCCCTAAGTCTCCCACGCCATCACCAATAATTTACAATCAATCTGTTGACATCCATTCAAGGTGCGAAAGGGCGGATTGAAAACTTGAATGAGACTTTAGTTGTGGTTGTCCAATGTCACGTTGGAAGCTGAAATTGCGTAGTTACGTAAGCGATGAGATAGGAAAATTGAGGCTAAGAATTTAAGAAGGGAAGACAGGATTATTTGCATGATGGTACATAATGGACTATGGAATCTCTTCCCACAGGAGTAAGTGAGAGAAAAACAAGGATGTACACTTTGACAACGAATGTCTATGTAAAGATCTTTATGAAAGTAAAGCTAGTTGGAAAGGTTTTCAAATCTGGTTATTGTGAACATGAAAAATAAGGTTAGATATGATTAGGTAAGTTTGAAGTTTTATATTTTTATTATTTTCTAAAAATAAAGTAGCAAAGTTTATAATAAAAAGAGTTTTTTGTGGTTAACATATCCACCCCTCTTCATAATGGGAAGGAGCCATGATTATGAGGGTGTGTGTGGTGGTTCCCTTATCATGTTCAAATGAGAGAGTTGTGAAAATGCTATCCACTACCCTTTTCTATTATCGTTTTTTAATTTTATTTCTTGTATTTTTTGTGTTTTTGATTAAGAAAGAAGGGTTAAAGGGCTCTAACCCAAAGAACAATGTGAAACATGCCTCACAACCAACAAAACAAACCATAACAAAACAACAAAGAAAGAACAGGTTATCTAGCCAACAAAATAGGCCTATAGGCCATCCACATATCTGCAAACAAGACAACAACCAAAGAACAACAAAGTAGTTAGCAAGACAAACCAAAACCTAGCCAACAAGTCACCAACAAAATATTTTAAGCACCTAAGCTTGAACCTAGCAAATTTTCCTCATAAGTCTTATCAAATGAGACAAAGTTCATCTTAGGAGTACGCCTCTTTGTGCATTGTACCTCAGTCCCAAAAGAAGTAGAAACAAGGTTCAAATCTTTTCAACAATAAGGGGGAGAAGCCCCTTCAAAAAATAAAACATGTGGAGCAACAAGAACAATAGGTGGAACATCCAAACTAGAAACAGGAGTAGTCGAAACCATGGAAGAGATAATATTATCTAGAATGGGAGCAACAGGGGCCTTAGGGGAGGCAACACACATAGCAACAGGAACAACTTTTTCCAAAATCTAAGCAACAATGTCTAGAAGTGGTAGCATTAACATCAACTATCACTATCTTCTGAGAAGAAGGAGAAGGAGGTTCAGAATCCTCACTATCAAAAGAAGAGGAATCATCTAGGAACATAGTAGGATGGTCCTTGAGGGAATTCTTCCACCAAGTAGAAGAGGAAGCAGACGTGAGTTACGAAAGCAGTCATGAGCCAAGTGTCTAATAGCAAAACAATGTCTATAGTGAAATTGGACATCTTCATAATCCACAAGCTGAGACCAAGCCCAATACTTTACTTGGAGCACAACCTCTCTAGGTAGTGCCTGAGACAGATCAACCTCTACCAAAATTCAAGCATAGGAGGTGTGTGTAAAATTCATGGAAGCCTCATCCACTTTCAAAAATTTACCTAAAGCATTACCTATGCTCTACAGAGCATAGGATCCCTAGAGCAGTAAGGGAATATAAGACCATCTCACCCAAACATGCATAATATCAATGGGTTCCTTCAAGGGATTGAAGGAGGGAACCCATGGCCTCAAAGATAGGGGATGAGAATCCCAAAACCATAGACCTTGATCTAAAATAGCTTGCCTATCCTCAAAAGAAGAAAAGCCAACAACAAAAAACCTCTAATAGAAGGATAAATCTCCATCCTACCTCCCACCACGGGTTTACAATTCTTGGTTATCCAAATATTTAGATCCCAAAGAGAAGGCCATAGATGGAAACATCTCATTTTGGAGAAATAATTGATGCTCTCAAAAATATCCTACCCAAAGGAGACAATAGGATCAATAGAGGCACACTTCAGTAGCCACATAGAGCTCACTCCCACAACATTTGACCTCATAGCATCAGCAAAAGGCTTAGCACCCCCAGAGGGAACTATAGGAGAGGAAATAGCTAAACCCACAACAAGAGGTACATTTTAATCCATAGTCGTGTGCTAAGACAAATCTATAATTAGTCCACACTCAGGTGATATGGGTTGCAACATAGGGGAACCTAGGTAGGGGAGATGCAAGGGAGTTGTATGGAACCAACATTCAAAAAAATGCTTGGGTAGGAGAGAGGGAAATCCATTTGTATCTAGGGAAAATTGTTAAAGCATACATGATATCAAAATGTTGAGACCACAAAACAAATATCATGAAACAAAATCCCAATCAACAAAATTGTGAGAACAAAATGCATAAAAAAAAATGGAAATGCAAACCCTCGCAATGTGCTTCTTTCACTCCATTTTGTTGTCCTTCTTATTCCTTCAATAGATTTGATATGTAGCTGTCAAATGCAATCAAATGCACTAAATAATGAAAGAGTTTGGCAGAATGATTTTCCAGGAAATCGAAGATGTGGTCTCCCCTAAATTGAGAAATAAGTCCTCAATTTATAGATTTCGAAAAGATAATTGAATGGACAAGATTGAATGTAAGGATAAGTTAGAAGGGAAACTTGCATTTAAAAGTGGAGGACAAAATGAGTTAACTTAAAATAAATAAAGAAAATATTTATCTTCATCAAAATATACTTTTTTGAAAGTGGAGGAATGAAAGAGTGAAGGATGTATTAAATTGAGAAAGAGAAGAGTTAATTGAAAATAAATAAGGAAACTATTTATTTTCAACTAAAAGCTGCCATTTTGAAAGTGGGGAGTGGATTTGGAAAATAAGACTCATGAGTGGAAAGCTGAAAGAGTTAAGTGAGAGAAAGTGGGAGAGATAAGTGGGAATGAAATATAGGTGAGGATAATTAAAGATTTTATAATTAAATAAGATGAATTATCCCCACCTTTCAAAATTAGCAAGTTTAAGGATGATTGAAATTGAAGAAAAATTAAATAATTAAAGAATTATTTAATTTGAGAGGAAAGGTTAAGTAAGGGATTAAATAATTAAAGAATTATTTAATTTAAGAGGAATAGTTAGGAAGAAATAGTGATGAACATTAATTAAATAAGGAGAATTATTTAATTAATTGTTTAGAAGAACAATAATTAAATAATTAAAAATTATTTAATTATAGGGAATGAGAAGAAGAATATTAGCACTGATTAAATAATAAATTATTTAATTAGTTTTAGATGAAAAATTAGTGAAAAGTGTCATCGGAGACCTAGGACAAATTTTCAATGCTTACATTTTGCCCCTCTTTGAGACAATGTGATTTTGAGTGTTGTTTCAAAGAAAAATTAAAAGACCATGCCCTAGTAGACTAAGAGATGGAGGTAGGATGCCCCCTCAAGAGATTGCTTGTGCATTAAAGGCATTAATGATCTCTCAAAATAAGAAGAATGTTAGAGAAAGATGAAATGCGATGAAAGAGATGAATGGTTAGTAAGGAGTGAAGAATGATGGTTGAAAGAGACGAAGAACAATTGGTAGAGATGAAACCCTTTCTTTCATAAGTGCACTTTATTTTAGAGAACCTTATTTGATTTTGCAAAATGGATGCTACACACCATGGCACATAAATCTAGGGCGATGATGTAGTCCCTTTTGCATAAAAATGAAAAGTTGAAAACAAGGAATGTCCTGACTCATACCTAGGGCAAAGTTGCCCCAGTCTTTTGTCAAGAAAAACCACAGACAACAATAAAATTAAAGACAAGCCATGAGACATCATCACTCCTCTAAATCCTTCATGGGACATCCTCGAGGTAGCTTGTAACATGACCAATGAAAATCCAAAAGACAAGACAAAATAGACCAATAAGATCAACAACCATTCAAATTATTTGCCAATAAGTGTTTGCTAGTGTTAAGGAACGAAGTGAGTGATGGGTGGACTGTTTTGACAAGGCCTGATTTCAAGAAAAGTAACATGTCATATAAGATGTCAAGTCTAGTTTCGAGCATGCAACTACCTATATAAGGTAAATGACAAAGTGTGATAGTGACATGGTCTGGTTTTAGGAAGGACACATCCTGTATAAGACCATTGGTTTTGACTAATTTGACTGGTTTGATTGATTTGAAAAATGACTGATTTGACTTGGACACTTGTTGGCTTGGTTGTCTTGTTGATTCATGGTTTTGAAGTTTAGATGATTATGTTGCGTCTAAGTTGACAATGTTTGATTTATTTTGATTGACCCAACAAACCCTAAAAGACTGACCTAGGGGGCCTCGGGGGCTCATCGATAGATGGCCTTTCCTACATAGCAATGCACAAAGACCTCGTAGTTCGACATGACCCTTGACTTTGTTTCGATGAAAAAGGATCGAATCATGATTTTATTGTTTATTTGACAAACCTAAAAGACTGACCTAATGCCTCGGGGGCACATTGACAGATGACCTTGCCTACGTCCAGTCTCAGAGGCAACGTAGTTGGACAAAGATTGACATGACTAGCTTTGACTCTGTTTTTGGGATTTTTTGAAAGATATCTGAATGTTTTTTGGGTTTTCATAAGTTTTTATTTTTTTAGATTTTGAAGTTTTATGATTTTTTTGGAATATTTAATTTTTTAGAGAATTTTTTTAGAACATTTTATGATTTTTGTGGCTTTTTTAGGACATTTTGTGATTTTTTTAGGGATTTTTTTTTTAATTCTTTGATGTTTTATGAGGATCATCACAAATTCATGTGAATGATGCCTACAAGCAAGCAAGAAATCATGCACAAGAATCGAAGGAAAAATATGATCTCTCCCCTAGTCAAGTTGAATACCAATTGACAAGTGATGATGATGATGATGATGTTGTTTGATGTGGGAAGGAAACATCCTGAAACAACATGAGGATGATGAAAATGTGACTAAAGGAAGGAGGTCTGTAACAAGGCTAGGAACAAGGGCAAGGAACGTTTTGGATAATGCGCTAGGATGCATAGCAAAATTGTATGGATTAAGCTTATTGCATTTGTCATGACTTATTTTCAGGATTGAATAGGATGATGGAAGGATGTTGGATAGGTGGATTAGAATCCTAGAACCAATGACAA
>VDFB02331166.1:0-37940 GCA_007258455.2 Sequoia sempervirens
AAAACATCACACCGAAGATGACCTTTTCAAATCTCGTCTGATGTAAACAAAGAGATAATGAAAACGTCATTGATTTCATAGTCTGCCATCAAGTGCTCCTTTCACAAATCTCATATCAGCTGCCTGATTTTGATGTGCAGAAGGTATTCATAGGAAAATTACAAAGGCCTTGGAAAGAAAATTTCACCCTCATGAAATACCCTTCTTTCTCACACTTGTGTGTAGCTTTATGAGAATACCAACAAATGATCATTCAATCTCAAGGTTCTTCCTCACATCCCCATTCTGAGGGAACGTACATCATATCAATCTTTGGGAGAGGAAAGATGGTGACAAATGTAGTTACCACTGTTGATGACAATGGCCTCAAATGCAAATAGAAGTTCACAATGTTATCAAAATATTATACTTCCATCTTGAAAACGTTGTTGAAGGATAAGGTCATAACTTTGCTAACTCCTAAGCTTATTAAAGAACCCTACCAAAATTGGTATTAATGGAGCACCTATTGCCAGTACCATCATGTTAATGGACATAATACCGAATATTGTATGTGGTTGCATCATGAGATACAAGACTGCATTGAGGATGATACCATTCATCTTGATGGGAATAAATAGAATGCTAACAAATCAGTGGTGAAAGCTAATAGTGAACTACAGATATACACGGATCCATTTTTGTCACACTCTGCTAACATGATTATTGATCCCACCAATTTTGTTACCCAATCCAAGGCCTATGTCAATATGGTCATGGTAACTTCCACTATTCCACCCACACCTGATTCACCAAATATTATATTTACATCATATGATTTACCCTTAAACAACAAACCTTCACCTCTCTACATTCCCACTCATGTCAATGGTAACATTATGAAAGGAGTCTTGATAGACCTTGAAAGTTGTGTGAATTTTATCATGGAGGAGACATTGGTATTAAATTCATTGCAAAAGGAAAAATATGAAGAAATTAAATATACCATCCATACACATGATGGTATGTGCCTTAAACCTTACAGCTTGATAACTTTGTCCATCCTGGTCAGACCTAAGGCTATCAACATGGTCTTTGATGTTATCCCGGAGTCAGATCTATTCAGGCTAAAGATAGGAATACCCTGGCTCGACTCCATGAATAGAATCACCTCTTGTTGTTCACAAGTGTTTTAAGTTCTCCCATGAAGGTTTCATGCATGTAGTGCATGAAACTGGATACCATCCCTTGGTGTCCCATGGAAAATACTCATTGGATCACTTTTGGCCCTCCTCGATTAGTCTACTCCCTCTGATAATGGACCTACTCTACAAGAACTATTCGAAGTATAAAACTAGGGGAAAAGGGGAGCCAAAGTTGACAATTCCCATGATAAAACAATCAGTTTTTTCCTCTTCCTAAGAAGAGAAGAAGAAGCCTACGTCAACTCCTTTTCCTTCCTCAAAAGGAAAAGAGAACTCCACATTGGATCCCTCTCCAACCCATAAAGGTAAGGAGAAGGTAACCTTTCGCTAGGCCACCTTTTCCTCTCCTCCCTCTTGGGAAGAGTATTGGATGAATTGGCCTAATGGCTACTCACTAAATCTGATGATTCCTCCCTGGCGTAGGCCCAAGCTTAGGATCACAAACCTTCCTAATGGATACCCTAGACAATGGTATTATTTTTATGGCAGAAAGAAAGGTTCTCGTAGAGAATTTGATCCACGAGTCCTACTGCTCTTGCTCCTAAGGCAGTGAACAAAAAGAGGTCCGCTACCAAGGCTCTCAAATAAACTCCTCCTGCCACTCCTCAACCTATCCTTCCACTAGAAATAGTCATGGTGGATGTTCCTATGGCTGATCAGGATCCTTTTGTCCCTCTTCCAAAAACAACTATGGTGGACATTCCTATGGTTGAGGAGGAGCCTTCTATCCCTTTTCAAATCCTGGCCTCTAACTCCAAGAGCCATAGAAACCGCCTTGTTCATGAACACAATCATTGACAAAAGCCTCTCTTGGCTGAGTAGGCTACCTCACAAAGGAATGAAGAGTAAATGACTACCCTTGTAGTAGGGCCTCCTATAACATCTTATTCCTCCCTTCCTTTTACTTCTCTCCAGTCTGGTCCCATACTACTATCAACTTCCATTGCGAGTACAAATGCGCTGAACCCTAAATGACTATAGGTGTTCATCACTACTTTAGTGGAGCTTCCTTTACTGATGTCCATTCTAGATATACAACCTCTCCTAAAGTGCATGGATATGGTTAATACCTTAGTTGTTTCCACTGTGGTTCTCTCCTCCCCTTCCTCTGCACCTCTAGCCTTGTCTGTGGAAGTTCATCTCCTTAGAAAAATAATGGGGTTGAGTGTGGTCCTTCTAACAATGAAGGGTGTAAGTGGAGCCCAAATTCTTCATAAGGTGGTCCTATAATCACTTGTTTTGTCCTAGTGGCGGAACCTGTCTCGACTTCCCCTGAGTTTGTCACCACTCCTGAGCCACTTGACGAGCCGAGTGGTGAATCTCAGGCTCACCCTAACCCATCCACTGAAGTTAGACATGGTGCTCCTATAGAATGCATGTTTAACTCTATGGATGAAGTCTTGTCCTTGTCAGCAATCTTTGCAAAGTTGTTGACCTTGAATCGACAAGATCTCAGTAGAGAGGACCTCGAAGGTCCTTCTTCCTTAGCCCTTGTTGCGAGAGGGTTGAAAGGCTCCTCCTCTTAACATCCCACCATTGTAGGCTCATCCTCCTTCCCTTTATGAGGATTTAGATTGGGAAGGGGATGACCTCTTGGCTAATCAATGTTAGGAGGAGGCCCCTTTTCTTTATCTTGTGTATGTGTGTGTGTGTGTTTCATAATGTGTTCCCCCATACTCGTACTCTGTGTTTCTAGATGACCCTGGTCACCCTTGTTGGTGCTTGGATATAGGCATGGTTTTTGTGTTGTAAATCTTCTTCTATTTGTATCATCATTCTTCCATGTTTGTGCTTGACTTTTGATAAATTGGGGATGATGCAAAGCATTGGGGGCTTTTAGGCTTCCCTTTCATGTTAACCCAATTTTTTATTTTTACCTTGTTTTATGTGCATTCTTCCTTATTTGGCTGGGGGTTGATTATCTTTCACCTTGCATTGAAGTTACCTATTATTATATGAGCTCAGAAAAATCTAACCCTGCCAAACAAAATCCCCCTATGCCCTTCATCCATATTCTTTTATCTTTTGATTTCTCTTTAGCTTTCTCTATTATTTGCTTGAGTTGTCCCTCTTGTGTGTGACAATGCATTTTATTTAACACTTCATTTTTTAGAAAATGTATTCATTGCTAAATGGATATTTGTTGAAAATCCATGCAAACCTTTCTTTGGAATCACATTCTCAACATGGAACCCTAAAAAACCATGTTTACTTCATCATGGGTTCGTAAAGAAAGGACTTGAGAACCTTCCTCCAAAGTAGGAACAACTCTAATCTTCCCCTCACATGGGGGCATATCCTTCCTTTTGAATTCCTTGATGAAGTGAACATCTTTCAAAAGAATTTCTTGGTGAAGGATTGATTCGAGAAGAAAAGTATTTAATTTTGGAATGTGTCCCTTGAGTGGATCCTCTCTTCACAATCGATCCCTAAGGGACCCCTTTCAAAAAAATTTAAAACTATTGATAGTCCACACAACTATCCACTTACTTGCCTACATCACCATTTCCTAACTCTACAAAGTTTTCTTTCTCATTTTTCCTCCATGCAAGAGATCTTGGGGGATACCTCCTTGCAAGATAGAGATCTTGTAGGGTGCTTTCCTTTGAGCTTCCTCCATGTGAGAGATATTGGGGGTGGCTCCCGTATAGGACTAAGATCTTATAAGGTGCTTCTTTGGGTGTTCTTCATTCTTGAGTTCATGGAGAATACCTCCCCTATAGGAATGAGAGCCTGTAGGGTGCTTCTTTTGATATTTTTCATGCTTGAGTTCATGGAGAATACTTTCCCTATATGAATGAGAGCCTATAGGGTTCTTCTTTCGATACTCTTCATGCTTGAGTTCATGGAGAATACCTTCCCTATAGGACTGAGAGCCTGTAGTTCCCTTCCATTGGGTCTTCTCCATGCTAGATTTTTTGGGGGACACCTTCCTTATAGGACTGATGACCTATAAGGTGCTTTCTTTCTTCAACTTCATAGTTCCAAGTAGCTATGAAGCCCTTCACCTGTCCTAACCTTCAGGTATGCTAGACTAAGTACTACTCCATCAATGGTTCAAGTATATATTTATAACCTTACTTTCTTCTTAATCTACTTTACTAAGCACTCATTAGTATTTGTGCTTGCTAAAGTGGGGGAAAAATGTATAAGAGTGAATTTGCACCTCATGTGCAACTCCCCTTTTTTCCTTTACCCACCTTAGAAAACCAAGTTTGGAGGCTTAATCCACCTAAGCCCACTACTTGCATCCCACTTGGTGCCTGTTTTCAGTGTTAGTGGAGGTGTTTCTATTGGGGACACCTGTGTGGTGCGTAGACATCCATGCGACACGCTTACATCTCTAGCTAATTCCTATGGCTAAACTTGCAAAGTCGTTACTCTACTCATTGGAGGTGAAGTTGTAATGCCCCCTTCAGCCGATTGTCCCAAATATGGCCATTTCTTTCATTCCTTATTAAAATTCATCCCTTCAACATACATTCTAGGTTCTTGACTTCATTCACAAGGTTCTTCCATACTCTTGCACTCACTCTCAAGCTCTCAAGTAGGATTCCAAGTATTCCATTGCAACAAAAACAACATTCCATCACTTCAGTAGAGCACGTTTGGGACCATGTCATTGTAGCAAAGGCTTGAGTACTCTCATTTCTCTCCCAAGCATCCTTGAGTGCTCTTGGTGGAGGTGGTAAGCTTCCCTCTCCTCTCCTCAATCACTTGGTTGAGTAGCATAACATTGTTTTGTAGTGCTTATTTGATTTTTACTATACTATTTCTTTATCTAATTTCCTTATTTGTCCATGGAGTTGGAAACACCTAAATGGGGGTCTGACTAAAGTAGGCCCCTATATATCCACCCAACATTTTCCCTCTTTCTATGTGTAGGTGTGCATGCTTCTCGGATAGCTAGCTAGCGAATGAGCTCCTTGGTGAAATTATCCTTATTTTCATCACTCTTGCATATTTTCTTGATAATATTAGAGAACATTTGATTTATCTAGTTGTATCATTCTATCCCTTTAGTTAGTCAACTGGGTCATTAGCTAGTTTTATTGGGTTGACCACATCTTTAATGTTGTCTAGTCATACAGATGGTAGTGCACTTTTGAGACACCAGCATGCCGTGTTGACATCTAGAGATTGCGCTTATGTTCTCAAACAAAGAGCTTTATGAGACATAGTGTTAGACCTAGAAACTAGCTCACCTAGCCTTTTCCTATATTTTAGGTCTATAGAGTAACTGAGAGGCCCCACTGTCCTTGTTACTCTTGCCTCACATTTTCTAAACATTACACCTAGTTGAGGTAAGTTAGGGAAGCCTCTCACATCTTGACCCTCCGTGACTTGGGGTCTTGCACATAGTGGTCCCCCTCTATTACATAGTGTACAAAACAAAAAGTTCTCATTGCAACAAGTTGTTTCACTATCATACAAATTATTTGTGTTTGTGCATTTATCAAACATCCAATGATACATTTGAAGACCATAGTTAATTAGAATGTACATATTCTTGGAGGTGTGTATGAATTCCATAGTGGAATGGGGTATTCAAGATCTAAATCTTAATCAAGCAAGAAAAACCATAAACCTACCTAAAACCATGGATCAAGATAAGCCTAACATATCCCCCATCTTCCATCTCATACCTTAACATCTTTTCAAATTTTTCTAACTCACACCATTGAAACTTATACTCGACTCTTTTCACCCTCCATGTCATCCTTTTCCTCCATTAAAAATGGAAACCAAAATGTCTTTCATGTTCAAATAGCACCTATCCATCCTATTTCACCAAATGAACACCAAAAGTCACCTAGAAAGGAATACAATACCCGATGTCAAATCCTATTTCATGAAATGTAGTCCTAGTCTTCTAGTTCTAGTCATTTTCACCTCATCAATCCCATGTTTATCCACCTCATCCATTTTATGTTTTTCCACCTTCATAGCACCTATGGAAAGTCAACCTTGTAACTCACTTGGACTCACTAATCAAAATCATGACCTCATAGAACCCTGTTTATGTGAAGATCAAAGTACTAAGTATGTGCAAGATCATGATGGACCAAAAAGTGGTGATAAGATGGGTATGTGTAGGGTAGGTGGTTGATGACTTTTTTTTACCCAAAATTGATAAAACGAAAAGGATTTTTAAAGGATATTCTAAGATTTCAACCAATATGAATTATGTTTTACTTTGAATTAAATAAATAATTATTATTCATTTCTATTTGAATTATGATAAAGTCTTGATTGATAGGATGATTGAAAAACATCTATATCTTCCAAATGGTATCACATTTTTTGAATCTGAAACATGTGTCACATTCTATGCTTTGCATACTATAGGACTAAAAAATACAATTGAATTTCATGAAGTTTTGACCAAGTTAAGGTGGTTAGATAGAGGAGTTTTTATATTTTCTAAAAGTTGTAATAAAAAATTAATAATTAATTATTTACTTCGAAAAAAATTATAAAAAAATATGCATCACATCCGGAAAAAACAATATTATCATTTTATTGTCATTAGGGGTATGTACAGGATCATCAAGGAGAAAACAGGCCCTTAAGTGGCACAAAATTTAGAAAAATCAGAGTTAGGAAACTTGACGTAAGAATTTCAATAAGTTATCTATATTATTTCAAAAATATATAAGAATAGAATCTATAGAAAATTGAATGTAGTTTCTAAAAATCTATTTGGTGAAAATTTGAAATTTCAATGTAGTGGTGCTTAAATTTTAGGGAAAAACTCATATGTTTGACCACCTTAACTTGGTCAAAACTTCATGAATTCAACTTTTTTTTTAATCCTATAGTACATGAAGCATAGAATGTGACACATGTTTTGATTCAAAAAATGTGATACCATTTGAAAGCTATAGATGTTTTTCAATCAGCCTATCAATTGGGACTTAAGTCATAATTCAAATAGAAAATGAATAATAATTATTTATTAAATTCAAAGTAAAGCATAATTTATATTGGTGGAAATTTGAGAATCTCCTTTAAAATTCTTTTCATTTCATCAAATTTTGGTAAAAATAGTTGTCAGCCACATACCATCATATTGCCACTTTTTGGCCCATCATGATCTGCACATACCCTTAGGTTGGAGAAAGACACCTACTTGTTATTTTTTCCTTGATTTAAGTGCTCACTGACATTGAAATTTCAAATTTTCTAAATAGATTTTTTTAAAATAAACCTAGTAGTTGAGAAACTATATTCAATTTTTTATACATTCTATTCTTACACATTTTTGAAATAATATAGATAACTCATTCAAATTTTTACGTCAAGTTGTCTTACTCTTTTTTTTAAATATTTTCACCACTTAAGGGCCTTTTTTTTCCACGATGATCCTACAAATACCCTACTCCCTCTCATGATTTTATTTCATCTCATCATTCCATTCCATGTCATGATTCCATTTCATCTCATGATCCAAGTCTGTCAACTCCATACCATAATTGTATTGTATAAATTCATTCAATAAAGCTTTCCATACATTCAATAAAGTCAAGACCCCCAAGGTATAAGCATTTCCCTCACATCACATGATAAGTATAAAATTTCACAAGATCCCATTCATTAACCACAAACATATAAGCTTTATTCATACACCTTTATAAAATTTGGTTTTCTCCTACAATACCACATGCCTTCATGAGTTCCATTTACCTGAATACCTTAATATTAAAACACATATATATTCTTATATCTTTGGCTACATACCTCATTCTCAAGATGTTGGTAGCTCTTTCAAACACAAAAGGCCTCCCTTTAGATCAATACATTCACCTTCTCCATCATCATTTCCATCTATTGTTGAACCCTATCCATCAACCCTTCCATCCATCATGTGCCCATATGTTCCTAAAGCATATCCTTTTTTTCCCTTTAAATAACAAAAAAGGCACATACCCTTGAATTCCTCCCAACACCTTCCACTTCAAAATCCTTCTTTTTCATAAAATCCCTCTATGTCCTATCCAAGTAATTGGGATACCAAACAAGAAATGCATAAATCAAAGAATCCACAAAAACCTAAATATCATCATGTACCACTAAAAAGACATGAAAAAATAAAGAAAAATATGCTCCAAAATCAAAATCAAAAGTCTTCCAAGAAAATGGAAGGTGCCAATTAACAAAAAAATGAAAAGGCTATAACTAAAAATCAAAAGTGAAATCAATGTGGGTTCCAAAGAAAGCAAAAAAATTGATGCATTCAAATAAAAAATTAAAATAGGTATCCAACTTTCCAATAAAAAAGACTCCATTATTCCACCATCATCCATTCCTCCATTATTCATCCTCCAAATCTATTTTTCATCATTATATGCCCAAGTTTATTATCCCAACCCACTCTCAATCCTTAAACTTTCACCACCCTTCAAGGTGTGTGTCAATTTTGTTCTTACCCACATTCCCTCATAATGACTCCATTCCATACTTCCATCCAAAATTCATCCCCCATTCCATACCTTTAATCCAATCCTTTGCATGAATCCTTAACCCCATTTTTGTCTACCCCTATCCAATCCATTATCTTTACCAATTTTCCTACAAATGTCTTTAAGTGGGAACATCTTAGCCATAGTCTATAAGAAATGTTTTGTCAATGGGGTACTATCTTCTACAAAGAGACACTTGATTCCTCCTTTCATATCCATAAACCTTCACCAGCTTCCATTTCCATAATCTTCCATTTCCATGGCTATTCATATCCATTCATATCCACTATCTTTCACATCCATCCATGTACCTTTGCTTGTACACTTGGTGGGCAAGACTTTTCCATTCGTATAATACATTATTGATTATCCTATTTTCACTTAGCCATCATATTCCTTCATTTATATTCCATTTTATCCACCTTATCCATCCACCTTCCTTTGATATTGCATAAAGTCTTGGGGAAAAAAAGCAAGAACAAGTATCTAATGCATGCTTTATACCATGTGTGTCCTCCATCCTCCATATCACTTGTCATCCATCTCATGTTTCCTTTCATATCCATTTATCTTCCATATCCATGTCATGTCATTATAACTTGTCATACCTCTTACCATGTGGGCATGTTATTACTTTGACATGCCATCTTTTAAATCCTCCATAGGTCCTCTATTTCTCCTTTGTATAAGAGCAAGCATTTTGGGTTCCCTTGTCATTGGTTCCCTCCACCCATAGCGTTCCATATCTTGATCCATCTATCTTCATCCTCCATATCTAGAGTGTATCCTCACATGTCCTATCATTAACCCATATAATTGATCCTTATCCATCCACATCCTCTTTTGTTTTTAGCTTGACTAAGGAAAAAGATCTTTTTTATAATTATCATTTAAATTCTTATCATTAATGGTTATCAACTGTCATAATAGTGGTTTACAATTCACGAGGAGGAGCGAATTTTTAGCTTAAATCACATATTTTTAGAAAATATAATGATTTAAGCCTTAAAAGTTCCATTTTAAGGATTCCAATTGAAGAGGGTTTGATCAAATCACCTTAGATCAAACCCCCTTGGATAGAACCTCGCTAGTTTTAAACCATACCTATAAATGTGTCTCCTTTACACCTATCAAAATGCTGATAAAAAATCACTTTTGATTTAGCTTTTGGGGGATCAAATGAATTCATTTAAAATTTATTTCAAATGATTATGGTATTCCTCAGAACAAGCTATCCAATGAATATAATTTTAATATGTTTTGGTTTTGTTATGTATTTGTTTTTTAAAGTTTTATTAAAGATAGGTTTTTCATCGAAAAAAATTTCTTTGTTCTTCACATGTGGAAAAATAGAAGATTATCAAAAAAAATGAAAAATAAGTGCACTAGATATTGAAGTCCTTGATCCAACAAAAAAATAAAATAAAATTTTGACATATACAAAAAATTACGCATTATCTGATCGCGTTGTGTGTATGAATTGTAATTTGTTTGACTTTGAAACTTGATTAAGGAAAAAATATTCAATAAAAAACTATCTAACCAAGTGGAAGCACTAGATATCAAAGTTACAAATCTAAATTTCAAAAGAATTAAATTTTATCAACTTCATGGAAAAAAAAATTATGCATTATCGGTGTGCATAACTTTTTAAAAATGTTATTTTCTCAAAAATCAATTTTTGTGGGAGATGGAAAAGTGCAATTTGATTCCAAAAATTTTGAAAAAATTATTTTTAGAATCTACAAACAAAATTTGATGAGACTCTAGTTTTACATCATCTTCAAATTCCTCACGGTTTAGCAGCTATATGTGCAGAATGTGAAGATTTAGTTAAAAACAATAATTTTGATTAATCTGGTTTTTTGGCCAAAAATTGTAAATCACTATTATGGGATGGAAATGTTTAGCAAGTTGTGACTCAGTAAAGCCCAATGTTTACATTGGGCTTCTTAATCTAACTCTATATTTTCCATCCTCCAACTATTTTGTGCACTGGTCCTTATCATATGCATTAGCATTTTCATTTTTCATTATCATGATCTTTCATATTTATCATTTTCATATTTCATGCATCACAACTTGTGCTTTATGTTAACTCTTGTCTCTTGTCTTGATCAATATCATTATCTTTTTATATCTTTTCTTTGCCTGTCACATTCTGAGGAAGCTCAAGAATCTCTACACATTGTTGTGTACGAAGGAGAGTGAGCAACATGTTATGAGTCTTTCCTGTGTGTGTGTATCAAGTCATTCATTCCTATGATGATTACAAAAAGCATAGCCAATAACAAAGGAGGATTCGTTCCACTCTATGATGAAACAAATGATCACTTCATAGCCTTTCCATTCAGTTCATTTTCATATCGATCCTTTCATATCCTTTACTCCCATATCAAATACATTTCATAAGCCATTTATATGCTTTCCTTACATCACACCAATGTGTTGCATTCCTTTCTTCTTTGTATCCACCTAGGTCATTCATATTTCTAAATATCAATTGCATATCATTTTCTATCTACAACTCAAAAATGGATCACTTCATAGCCTTTCCATTCCATTCATTTACATATCTATCCTTCCATATCGTTTCCTCCCATATAGAATACTTTTCATAAGTCATTTATATGCTTTCCTTACATCTAATCAATGTGTCACATTCATTTCTTCGTTGCATCCACCTAGGTCATTCATATTTCAAAATCTTGCATATCAAATTATCTATCTACAACTCAACATACCTTTATCTATCATAACAAGATTGACACCATACCATATGAAGACCAATATCAAGGAAATATCAAGGTTATGCAATCAAAGACTAAGGAAAACAACCATATTAAGAGTCCATGTCCAATGTGAGTTTGTTTCATTTCATGCATGCAAATTATTTTCTATCTCTTAGACACAACTAAGGTTTACAATTAGTGTTTATAGATATTAACTATTAACATGTTCATACAAAAGTCTAAAATATGTGTCTATTGGAAAAACAAGGATAGACAACTAAGAGGGGGGTTGAATAAGTTGTCACAAAATAATAATTTTTTTCCAAATTTACTTAATCTAAGATCTTATGAATAAACAATTGACCATAAGCAATTAACACAATAGAGAGACAAAGAACACCAATATTTTTTACGTGGAAACCTTTTTAGGGGAAAAACCATGGTGGATGTTAGTCCAAAATATTATACCCTATTAAAAGTATAATGAAAGCAATAAAGGGGAATGTACATGCATTCAGCCACACTGCCTAGAGCTGACTGCTCAGTTATAGAAGGGGATCACTACCCAACAATACATAATAGAATTAAATACAAAAGATACGAATTGAGAAAATAGCTTCAGCACAAGCTTGATTACATTTCCAATTAAGCACCAAAAACTCCTTCACTTTTCACTAAAACTACTTCACACTTCGCTCGATCTTCTTCATGCTCTACTTTGCAATTGAATGATATTCACACATACACACATAGGAGCACACCCAACACATGAAGCACACTTTGTACTGATAAAACAATCACTCTTATATATATGCAACATTAGATTACATCAACAACTTAGTTGGCCAAAAAACTAAAACATATTCACAATGTTGACCCAAATTTGCAATTAAATTTTCAATGCGGATCTAAACACCATCGGCCAAAACAATGAAATCTCCTTTGTGATAGGTCGAAATAGTGCTGAAAACAAATAACTCTGAAAGCTAAAGGCGCAAATAAACAACTAAAACAACCTACACTTCAAAAGATTAACTAAGTTGGAAACAAAACAAGACAAATACGAAATGGAACTTTATACCTTCGCGTTGAGGTGATCCTTGGTTGGCCTTGATCTTGGATGTATGTATATACTCATAGAATGGCTTTAAAGAGGTGTGTGATGTGAAGATGCAAATGATGCTTGAAACATGAAAATAGCTATAGAATGCAGTTGAGAGAAGTAAAAGCTGCAAGTTTGGCTACACAAAATGATCTCCCAAAATGAGAGAAAAGAGGGGGTATTTATAGGATTTTTGGGAAATCCTAGGGAAAATGGACGGTTGAGATTGATCCACCAAATATCAAGATGTAGGGCTAAGGTGAGTTGAGAACTCACAAGCCCTCACATCTTGACATGTGGCATGTGAGATAGCCCTAAAAGGTGAAGTGGACATGAGGTGGAAGGAGAAGGACATGACATGGAGAAGGGTACAAAGTACCTTGGGATTGGACAAGATCTCCTCATAAAGGAGGTACTTGTCCCCATGTGGGTGAGAGGACATGTGAGGAATTAAAAATTCCTCAAATATTCTCATGAGGATGAGAGAAAGAATAAAGAATGAATAGAGGACATGTGGGGAGAAGTGAAGGAATTAAAAATTCCTTTTAGGTATATGAGGGAATTAAAAGTGAGTAAAAGAAATTTACATGGGGAAGAGGATACCTTGTCCAAGGAAACCTTTGAGTTGACTGACTTCCAAGGACATGTACCATAAATAGAATGAGATTTAGTTGGAAGCTAATCAAATGATCAGGTGTGCAAGTACAGTTAGATAGATAGCAACTGATTAGAGTACAGTAGAGAGTATGGAGGATGTGACCTTAATGATGATTAGAGGTGTGCACATACTAACCTAGTTAGTGGAAGAAAGGTAAGTAATTAAAATGGATTGGGGACCAACTTGCAAAGATTGGAGGATGTGACCATGAGAGAGAGAAAAAGATGAATTAAATGCATTTTAATTCAAAGAGAACTATGACTAAGTAAATAAAGGGATATTTGGCTAATTTAGAGAGAAAAAAGTAAGTATCCATTAAATACTTTAGGACCTTTGTCGCGAATCTGAAGGTAATGATATAGCAGCAATATATTGTCGGAAGGATGGCTGTGAGATGAATCAGGAGACACATTTATCCTTATGGAAGTGATCAAAATTGGGCGTTCACAGTCACGACCCAAAACAATATTCCGCGAATAAGCCAAACATTCAAGCTTTACTTTTCAAGGATCCACAACACGTTACCACCACCATGTCGGCTAGGAACATGAAACTTTGAACATGCACAAGAAAATATTCGGTCTCGAGTACACTGATCAATGTGGATGTACCACAAAGAGAGAGAACAATCTTGAGACATCCAAGAATACCAAGAAACAATAGAGAAACATTTGTAGAAACTAGAATTACTAGAATCACACAATCTTCACTTAGGAACACTGATAGAGACCACATCAATACTATCAGACCACAACAAAATCAAATCTTCACATGGAGCTCTAAAACTTCTTGTAGATGATCTAGATACTCTAAAAAATAAACCATTTAGTCTACAACAATTTATCTTCAATGTATAAAAAAAGACGCCTTCATGACCTACACAGTTCCACTGGGAACCTAGAACACTTTCATTTACAATTTTTACAATATCCTTGACATATACAATCTCTGATGTATTGAAGGATAATAGTGTTTACATCAATGACAACCACATATCAGCAACACATCCACAACATCCAACAATCTCCCCCTTTGGCATTGATCGCAACACATGATGTGAAAAATACCATCAACCTAACACACTTGCTTCTTAACTATTTTTCTCCTATAAGGCTCTTCTCCCCCTAAAATATTTTTCACATTGCACTTCTCCCCCTTTGACATCAATGGAAAATTTAACCATGACCTTTCCATATACATGCTTTAAACCGCATATCTACACATCTGACTACTCCCCCTGAGTACCAACCACAAAAATGTCAATTTGGATTAGAATATAACAATGTAGCTCATGGATTTATGCAAGTAAATGCATCTTTTAGTTCTTATCAGGAGGGGTAATTTCCCCTAGCATTACTTTGTGGTACTCAAAAGTATCCTTTGGCAATGACTTAGTAAAGATGTCTACAATCTATTCTATGGTAGGCACATACTCCAATTTGTCTTCTTTCTCATTCACTTTCTCCCTCAAGAAGTGAAACTTGATTGATATATGTTTAGTCTCAGAGTGTAGAACTAGATTATTTGATATATTTATTGCACTTGAATTGTCATAGTATATGGCAATAGGCTCTTCATACATCATCTTGACATCTTTCAACATTTGTTTCATCCATACCACTTGAGTACAATTATTGGCAAAAACAATATATTTTGCTTCAAAACTACATAGAGAAATGGAATTTTTCTTTTTGCTCAACCAAGACACCAGCTTCTTCCATAGGAAGAAAGCACCACCACTAGTGCTTTTCTTGTCATCTACATCTCCATCCCAATTTGCATCAGTATATGCACTCAAAGGAGATCATCATCCTTTGGATACCAAAGTACAAATTCAACTATTCCTTCCATATATCTGAAGATTCTCTTAACAACAATCACATGTGATTCTTTTGGATCATCCTGAAATCTAGCAACCATACATACATCATTCATACTCTTTGGCCTAGTCTGAGCTAAGTAGATCAATCCATCAATCATTGACCTGTATCTAGTTTGATTCACCTTAGGAGATTCATCATCCTATGTTAGCTTGCATCTAGTCACCATGGGAGCACTAACAAGCTTTGATTCTTCCATCCAAAATTTCTTTAGTAGCTTTCTCACATATTTGGACTAAGATATAAAAATTCCCTTATCTAATTGGGTAACTTGAAATCCCAAAAAGAACTTCATCTCTCCAATCATACTCATCTCAAATTCACCCTTCATCTCATCAGCAAACTTCATACATAGATTGTCATCTCCTCCAAACATGATGTCATCAACAAAAAATTCTATAATTAAATCTTTATCATGATTCAATTTGAAGTATAAATTGCTATCAACAATACCTTTAGTGAATCCAATATTTAGTAAGTATTTGTTGAGTCTATCATACTAGGCTTTGGGGGCTTGCTTAAGTCCATATAAAGCTTTCTTCAAGTGGCAAACAATATCTTCCCTGCCAGTTAGCTGAAATCCATCTGGCTGTTCAATGTATACTTATTCTAGTTATCCATTCAGAAATGCCGACTTCACATCCTTTTGATAGACTTCGTAGTTCTTGTATGCAACATAAGCAATAAATAATCAGAACAGCTTCAATTATAGCAACAGGGGAAGAAGTTTCTTCAAAATCAACACCTTCCATTTGAGAATTCCCTTTACATACCTGTCTTGCTTTATTCTGAACCACTTCACCTTGCTCATTCAACTTGTTTTAAAACACCCATTTAGTACCAATCACATTTTTTTCTTTAGGTCTGGGAACCAGTGTCCAAGTTTCATTCTTTTCAATCTATGTCAGATCTTCCTTCATAGCTTCCATCCAGTGTTCATCTTGACAGGCTTTAGTGACATCTTTAGGTTCAATCTTGGAAATCAGGCAATAGTCTTCTACAATATTTCTTCTGGTTTGCACTCCTTTATTCTTATCTCCTATAATTTGACTTTCAAAATGATTTAGCTTTACATACCTTGGAGTTTTGGGACTTTCACAAACTTTTGGTTCTTCTGATCTTTCTTCTACACTTGCACTTGTCTATGTTTCCTAACTTACTTTATTTATTGGAATGAATTCATGTTGCTTTACCAAAACATATGGAATAATCTGAAGTTGGTTCTATGTTTGAACATTCTTCCCTTTGTTTGTATTGTATTCATTTGAATCATATCCACAATATCTAGATGATTTGGAAAAATCCCCATCAACTCTAACATTTTCATTCTCAACCATATTTCTCAGTCTTATGTTATAGCACTAGTAGGCCTTACTTTTAGTAGAGTAACCTAAAAATATTCCTTCTTTTCTTCTTGCATCAAACTTTCCTATATCATCATCTCTCTTGATATAACCTTTTCTTCCAAAGATCTTGAAATATTTAACAATAGGCTTATAACCAAACCATAGCTCAAAAGGGGTCTTACTAGAATTACCATTAACATTTACTTAGTTTAAAGTATACACACCAGTGCTTACAGCTTCACTCCAATAGATTTGAGGCACATTTCCTTCTAACATCATTGTTCTAGTAGCATCCAAAATTGTTCTATTCTTTCTCTCTACAACTCCATTCTATTGAGGGGTTCAGGGAGCAGATAACTATCTTTTGATTCCATGATCTTCAAAAAAAGAGTTAAACTCCCTAGATGTGAACTCACCACCTCTGTCAGATCTCAGACACTTGATTTTTAGACCTTTCTCATTCTCTACAATAGCCTTGAAACTTTTGAACTTTTCCAATGCTTCACATTTTTCTCTTAAGAAGGAAACCCATATCATTCTAAAGTAACCATTAATAATCAACATAATATACCTTTCTCCATGAATACTTCTGACTCTAGAGGGACCATAGAGAACAGTATGTAGCAGCTCCAAAAAATCATTTGAATGAAATTTTTTTCTTTGGAATGAGACTCTAGTTCATTTACCCATCTGATACTCCTTAAAAATTATGTTAGCAGGCTTCACTAACTTAGGTAGATCTCTTATTTCTTGAGTTGAAATTACCTTGACAATGTTATCAAAATTTACATGACAGAGTCTCCTATGCCACAACTAGCTTTCATCTACTTGAGCAATTAAACAACTCCCACTAGCAGTATTCAAGTGAAAAATATTACCTTTTGTCTTTCTACCTGTAGCAATCATATTTCCATAACTTCCATGTATCTTGCATATTCCATCTTTGAATTGTTGATCATAGCCTTTGTCCAACATTTTTCCAACACTCAAAATATTTTTCTTCAAGCCTTCAACATAAAGAACATCATCAGTGTTATCCTTAGCACCAAGGAAAATAGAACCTCTGCCATGAATCACACCAACATTGTTTTCTCCAAATCTTACAACACCACCACCATACTTCTCTAGACTTACAAATTTTTTTCTATCACTAGTCATATGCTGTGAGCATCCACTATCAATAACCAACTCATCCTTTTCTTCATCTTGGGCTACAAGAGCTTTCTCATCTTTAGCAGATTCAGTAGCCACAAGACTATTTTCAATGGTAGCAATGAAAACACATTCATGGGTATGTGCGGGATCATGAATTAGCAAAAAAAGTAATGGCAATATTATGGGGGGTATGTGGCTGGCGACTTTTTCACCCAAAAGAACTATTAAAGCGAAAAGGGTTTTTAGAGGAGATCTCAACTTTCCAAAAATATAAATTATGATTTAATTTGAATTTAATAAATAATTATTAATTCATTTTCTATTAGAATTACAACTAAGTCGTCGATGGTGATTAAAAACATCTATAACTTTCAAGCGGTATCATATTTTTTGAATCCAAAACATGCGTCACATTCTATGCTTCACATAATATAGGATTAAAAAAAGAAAAATTAAATTTCATGAAGTTTTGACCAAGTTAAGGTGGTCAGACAGATGAGTTTTTATATTTTCAAAAAGTTGTAATAAAAAATTCATAATTAATTATTTACTTAGAAAAAAATTACAAAAAATGCATCATCCAGACATGGGTCCTCTACTTATATATAAAATCTTACCAAAAAAATATTTATCATTTTATTATGGTTGGGGTGGTCGAACTGGAGACACCTACTTATTTTTTCTGAAAATTTAAAGATACTCGCATTGAAATTTCAAATTTTCACAAATAGATTTTATTTATTTTAAATAAACCTAGTATTTTAGAAACTACATTCAATTTTTTCACAAATTATATTCTTACATATTTTTTTGAATAATATAGATAACTTATTCAAATATTTCGTCCAGGATTACTAACAGTTTTCTAAATTTTTGCGCAAGGGCTATTTTTTTTGCACACGATGATCTGCACATACCCTGTATTCATTTCCATTATTCTTTATCGACTCATTATCAGTCACTCCTTCAACAAAGTAACTTTCTTTTGGAATCTAGACTTGCTAGGCTTAGATCTAGGAACTCTTTCAGGAAATATTGATGCAAAATGACCTATTTTACTACAAGAAAAACATTTAATAGGAAACACTCCTTCATACTTACCTTTTCCTCTACCTTCTTTCTTTACAATCAGTGCTTCCAATTCTTCTACCTCTCTTTCTTTATCTTCATGTTGTTCTATTTCTTCATCATACTTGGATATCTTTTTGGAACATTCTCTTGGACCATATCTTTACTTGTTACTTCTGGATATAGTAGCCTTGAATGCAGATTCAATCTTTAGAACAAATTCACCAAATTCACTTAATTCAAAAGCAGTAAGCTTTCCAACTAGTGTGTCTCTTGTCATCTTTGTTACTAATCTGAGCTCTTCAATAGCGTGATCTTTCACTTTGTAGGAGGGAGGAAAGGGTATGAGTATCTTAGCCACAATTTCATTCTCTTCTAGAGAACCACCAACACATCTAATACCCATCACTATTTCATTTACTCTTTGCGTAAAAGAAGTGATATTTTCATCATCACCCATCTTTAGATTCTCATATTTTCCTTTCAAACTCTATAGCTTAGCCATTTTCACCTGTGCATCTTCTTCATACAAAGTTTCATACTTCATCCAAATCTCATGAGTTGTCTGTAGTCCTATCACATTTTCCATCTCCAAATTTTTCAAAGCACTCACCAAAGCTTCAATAGCCCTGATATTGTTTTCAACATCTTTGATCTCATCAACAGTGGAGGGACCATTCTGAGGAATAACATATGGATCCTTTTTAATCTTCCAAAAAGCTTCAACAATAAACTTTAGGTGACAATGCATCATGATGTTCCACAATGAGTAGTTAGTTCCATGAAATCTAGGACTGTCCTTGTATGTTTCCATCTCAGATCACCTCAAGCTTTTAGACTTCTTTAGAGTAACCTACTCTAATACCAATTGTTGGAAAAAAAAGGATAGACAATTGAGGGAGAGGGTGAATCAATTGTCACAAAATAATAATTTTTTTAAAACATTACTTAACTTAATATCAGATATAATGAATAAGTAATTAACACAATAGAGAGATAGACAACACCAAGACTTTTTATGTGGAAACCTTGTTAGGCGAAAAACCCCAGTGGATGTTAGTCCACAATATTATACCCTATTAAAAGTATAATTAAAGAAATAAAGGAGAATGCACATGCATTCATGAACCCTACCTAGAGCTCACTAGTTAGTTATAGAAGGGGTTTCACTGCCCAACAATATAGAATAGAATTAAATCTAGAGGGTATGAACTGAGAAAATAGCTTCTATACAAGCCTGATTATAGTTCCAATTAAGCATAGAAAATTCCTTCACTTTTCACTCAAACTAATTCACACTTTGCTCAATCTTCTTCACACTCTAATCTACAATCGAATGATATTCACACATACACAAATAGGAGCACACCCAACACAACAAGAAAACTTTACACTGATGAAACAACCACTCTTATATATCCACAACATGAGATTACGTCAACAACTTAGTCGGCCAAAAAAATAAAACATATTTGTAATGTTGACCCAAATTTACAATTAAATTTTCAATGTGGATCTAAACACCATTGGCAAAAAAAATGATATGAACCGAAACAATATTCATGAGTGTGCCAAAGATTCAAATTTTACTTTTCAAGGATCCACAACACATTACCATCACCATGTCCGCCAGGAACATGAAAACCTAAACATGCACAAGAATATCTTCGATCACGAGAATACCGATCAATGTGGATGTACCACAATGATAGAGAATGATCTAGATACATTAAAGAACACCAAGAGACAATAGAAAAACATATGCAGAAACTAGAATTATCAAAACCACACAATCTTCACTCAGGAACACTAACAGAGACCACAACAATACTATCAGACCAAAACATGATCAAATTTTCACGCGGACCTTTGAAACTTTTGGTAGATCATCTAGATACTCTAAAAAATAAACCCTTTAGTCCACAATATCTAATCTTCAATATACATAACAAGACACATTCATGACCTACATAGTTCCACTAGGAACCTTGAACACTTTCTTTTACAATTTTTCAATATCCTCAACATATATAGCCTCTGATGTATTGAAGGCTAATAGTGTTGAAATCAATGACAACCACATATTAGCAATAGATCCACAACATCCAATAGTCTCTTCTTGCTTGAAAAGTGTTACAAAAGTGTTCTTAGTTGTTTTGTTCTACTTATATACTTAAAATAGACCGCATGTCTATGTTGATGTTGTTTTTCATTGATATGAAAGGTTAATGGAGTTGGTAATGCAAAAGGTGTTTGATGACAACTACATGTAGAGTGAGTTGCTTCATTTTTTTTTCATGGATTGGTTTCAAAAATATTATTCATTCAATTTGGTGATCTACAACCAAAGTGGTTGTTGATATTCATTTCAAAGTCCTTATTGTTCATTCATTACTTGTTCACATGGTATTTGTCCAAAAAATATTGATAGTTGTTGCAAGAGTTTGATAGTTGTTTCATGAAAAATTTAGAGGTATTGAAAAATTATTCATTGCACATTCATCATTCACATTTTATTCTTGATGGCTAATACATTTTGATGTTTTGACTCAGAGGTATTCAATGGATAGGTTTTTGGCATAAAGACATGATTGGTGTTTGTTGATGAGATCTTCATACTTCTACAAGGATCTAAACCAATGGAAAAAGCATAATATTTTGCATCAAAGGTATATGGTTAGAATCAAATCTTACAATAAATTACTTGTTTTCAATCCCATTGAGTTTTTTTGAAGTTGTTTTGGGTTCTTTCATTTCTTGCAAGTTTGTTCTTAAACCATATATAAGGTTCATTATGCACAGTTTATAATAGGTTTATTTTTTGTTATATTTGTTTGGTGACTTACTATAACTGGTGGAAAGGCACTCCCTTTATTTGTGTCTTGAGGGTTTTAAACTCATCAAAAACTAGCCCTACTCCTTGGCTTAACTCGATTAGCAAGTCAATAACTTATGTAATACTGCCCCTACTACTTACTCTGACAGTCTACTAGGGCACTTTTAAATGCAACCTTTGACAAAATTTTATTTTATATAATGCATTGATGGATGTTCATGCCCCTTTTACTATCATATGTCTCTATCTTATGACTGCTCATCCCCATTTCATTTTCCTTGAGGCGGTCTGTCATATAACAAACCTCTATATATGCTTCATGACATTGTCCTTCTCAAAACCATTGTTTTATTAATGTTTTGAAATATTCCTCTATCTCCTTCCTTCTTTATACTCTTATCATTTCAATCTTGAACATTGGAATACCTATCCATTCATACCATTGTATCATATCATACCTTTGCATTGCTTCTTATTTGGCTTTCAAAATTTCCCATGACATGTTATCTTTGATAGTTGACTAAATATCCTTGATCGTGGTGGTAATCCTTTTAGAATGATCCCATGCTTACATTTAATTTACTCCTTTTTTGTCCTTGAGAATGGTGCATTTCATGTTTATTTTGAGAGCCAAACATTATGATTTTTTTTCTCTTAACTATTATTTGAAAACCTCACCAAAACGCCTTCTTAAAATCTACCTTAGCTTCCTTTGTAGGGATTGACAACATCATTATTTGATTGCTACTAGTGTTATTCTAGATAAACTACCTTTTCAATAGTCATAAAACAATAATATCATAGGTCCGACTTTCCGTTTTCATACATTGATATTGCATAGTCATTTACTCTTTTCATCTCATTGACCATACACCTTTGATGATGAATAGTGCTTCTCATGATTGTCCTTAAGGTTGTTACTCCATCAATAATTTCTCTTTGTTATGTTCACCTTCAAGATAATACTATCCTTGACTTTGTTTTCTAATAAAATTTTGTGCTTTTGACTGCCATAATAAATCTCATTGATAGGACTACCCTAAGAAGCAAGGAATGTCCTCTTTTCATGGTTGTCATCATAAGGGATTGTCATAGATTGTCAAAGGTTTCCTTTAATAAATTTTTCCTTTTTGTCCTTATGATGAATATTCATTACATACCATTGTCATAGGTTTGCACTACCTTCTACTTCACCACAACTCTTGGTTTCTTCATGAATTTATCACTGTCCACAATTGATTCATTCCCCTTATCATATACTAGATTGTTGTTATAACCATCTCTCTATAACTTATCAAAGCAATCACTGGTTTTTAGTTTGTGTATATTCATATGATTGCCCAAAAGTCTCAATCTCAATAATATAGGCTTCTACTTATTCCCTTTTAACCTTCAAAGCTTTGATAGATTCCCATTATCATGATGACTACTCTATTCTTGAGTGTAATTAAACTTCCTTTTAAAGGGTACTTGATTGAGTTCATGTGATTTGATTTTTGGACTGTCATTAATAGGTTTACTATGTTCAATATTTTACTATTATGCTTTGATAGATTTTTCGCAAGCATGCATAGCTTGTTCAAAAGAACTTGTTTTAGTTTTCCATCCATACCAACAAGGAACTCAACTACTTGATTAAATGATTTGGTAGACATATATGAAAAATATGGTAGCATAGACAATGCAATGCACTATTTCATATAATGCCTCAAAAAAATGTGGTCTCATGGTAATGGAATTCCATGACAATTCATATAGCAGCAAGGCAACAATATGGATTGTCATGGCATTCCATCACCATGTGACCACATTTGTTTTGGGCATTTTATCAAAAAATTCACTCATTTGTCTATGTTGTTGCTTACTATTATGCTTTGATATGGTTTTTTGCAAGCATGTGTATCTTGTTCAAAAGAACCCATTTTAGGCTTTTAGCCATAGGAGCAAGGCAATGAACTGTTTGATAGAATTCTTTGGTAGAATGGAATGCCATGACAATCCATATTGCACTAGTTGAAATATGGATTGTCATGGCATTCCATCACCATGAGACCAAATTTATTTGAGGCATTTTATCAAACAATTTACTACCCTAACACATTTTTCATATATTCCCACCAAAGCATTCTATCAAACAGATCATTGCCTTACTAATATGGCTAAGAGATTAAAACGTGTTCTTTTGAACAAGCTATGCATGCTTGCAAAAAATCTATCAAAGCATAATAGCAAATATGGATTGTCATGGCTTCCAACACCATGGCTAAATACTAAATATGGATTGTTGAAAAAATATATCAAATAATAATTCTTAAAATAGATTTTCATTGCATTCCAACACCATGTTTTTGGAATTCCATGACAAGCCATAGACAAGCAATAGAAATAGTTCATTTCCTAGTCTATGGCTTTCCATGGCATTCCAATCACCATGGTGTTGCAATGCCATGAAAATCCATATTTACTTTTATGCTTTGATAGTAAACACCCAATGTTTTCCAACAAGCAGATGCATGCACAATATGATTGCAAGTTGGAAAACACATTGTGAGGTGAGTATATGTCTGCCAAAACACAGTGGCAACCCTTAAATAGGCAATCATACATAGAAATAGCTCATTGCCTTATATATGGCTTGTCATGGCATTCCAATCACCATGGTGTTACAATGCCATGATAATCCATATTTACTATTATGCTTTGATAGTAAAAACCCAATATTTTCCAACAAGCATATACAAGCATAGTATGATTGCAAGTTGGAAAACACACTATTAGGTGAGTATATGTCTTCCAATACAAAATGGCAACCCATATATAATCAATCATACATAAAAACAATTAATTTCATTTTCTATGACTTTTCATGACATTCTAACCCACATTTTTTTGGAATGCCATGACAATTGAGATTTACTATTATGCTTTGATAGTAAACACACAATTTTTTCTGAAAACCATATTAATGGATGACACTATGATTGCAAGTTGGAAAACATAGTGTGAGGTGAGTATATGTCTTCCAAAACACAATGGCATGCCATAGATAAGCAATCATACATAGAAACAATTCATTTCCTTGTCTATGGCTTGTCATGTCATTCCAATCACCATGGTGTTGGAATTCCATGACAATCCAAATCTACTATTATGATTTGATAGTAAACACATAATGTTTTCCAACAACCATATACATCCATTCTATCATTGCAAGTTCAAAAACATAGTGTGAGTATATGTCTTCCAAAACACAATGACAAGCCATACATAAGCAATCATACTTAGAAACTGTTCATTTCCTTGTCTATGGCTTGTCATGCCATTCCAATCACCATGAAATCACATTTCTTTGAGGAATCTTTCAAACTATTCACTTCCGTGTCTATGTTGTTGATTACTATTATGCTTACTAATATGCTTTCATAGACAAGGTAGTGAATTATTTGAAAAAATGCCTCAGAAAAATGGTCTCTTGGAATGCCATGACAAAAATGCAATTGGTAGCTGTAATTATCACTCTAGTGTGAATGAATTAATATCTTTGAGAATACTATTTTGTTTCATAGGTGCATTTCCCTATAGTTGTGGGTATAGTTTTAGAATATATTGTTGATACATCTACTGAAGATGACAATATATATCTGCAATCCAAATTGTATTGCTTGTTAAGTAAGGTGTTTCCAATTTTCTAAAAAAAATTGGTTATGGGGTCTCCATCTGGAAATATCACTCTAATTATCAACATATATATGCACTTATCACTCTAACTATCTACAATTATTTTGGAAAAATAGTGGGAGATGAGTATGTTTACCAAAACATAGTAGAAAGCCATAGATAAGTAATCATACATAGAAACAATTTATTTCCTTGTCTATGGCTTGGCATGGCATTCCATTGACCACGAGACCACATTTGTTTCAGCCATTTTTCAAATAATTTTCTGCCTTGTCTTTGTTGTTGCTTACTATTATGATTTTATAGACAAGGCAGCAAACTATTTCAAAAAATACCTCAAACAAATGTGGTCTCATGGAATGCCATGACCAAAAAAAATACAATTGGTAGCTGCAATTATCACTCTAGAATAAAGAAATTAATAAATTTTAGAATAGTACTTGGTTGCAAAGGTGGAGTTCCCTATAGTTGTGGGCATAGTTATTACCTATGCAATGTGAATTAACTACATAACTGCTTTTAGGTGGACTATGTGAAAAAAAATATTGTAATTTAATTTTTTTCATCTATCTATTAGCATCTACTTATTAGTTATGCAATGTGAAGTAATGCTTTGGTTTGAAAGATGTAAAATGCTCTATAATGGAAGACACTGGGTCTTTATAAAACTGCAACCCACATCAAAACATACCCAAACCCTCATGGGTTTTAAAACTATATATGTACGTGTGCATTACACATAGTAAGAGCACCGATTTCTTGCCATTATCACCAATAATGAGTAAACTTGTTGAAAGCAGTTAAACACATAGTGTTAATGGTTCTTGGAGAACAATGGGTGTTTAGAAAATGGTGGATTTCATTAAATTCCTAAGGTATAAATAATAAAATATTTGAAAGACATTCATATTCTTTTGTAAAATTCAAAGATTCAAAACACTGGGTTTTACAAAACCTACAACCCACTTAAAGATTGAAAACAATTTACAAACAAAAACCCTCATAATGTTTTAAAACCCTTTACAACTAACAACCCAAATGATTAGAAACCCCTCAAGTATCTTTAGATGATTTTTTAGTCTCCCCCTACTCTCCAACCTTTCACTTGCAACTCCACTCTCCAAACTTTCAACCTGTAGAATGAAAGAGAAGAAAACACAAAGTGTTAAGGGTTGTTGTAAAACAATGGGTGTTTATAAAATGGTCTACATTTAATTACTTTCCTACGGTTTTAATAAAAAAAGCTTTTGAAGACATTCATACTATTTTCTAAGATTTCAGGTTCTCAAAACACTATGAAACCTATGACCCACAACAACAACGCACGTATGTACATACAAAAACACATGAAACCATAGATAAAAACATACAAAATAGCACCTATCTACATACAATTGGTTAGAAATCCCCCACCTCAAGTGGGTTGGTCCCCACCTACAATATTCCCTTGGTCTTCAATGTTTCAATTTCAACCCGTTGAATGAGAAAACCTAGAACACATCATATTTTCTAAGTGATTTACGAGAACAGTACTCATTACAATTTAAACTGCATGTATTAATCACATCACCACCCTTCTTGCCCGTGCATAAGGATAGCTTCTTGGACAAGGCATAAAAATGCTAACATAATTCGATGACAAGACACCTCCTTGCTTTTCTTGCCATGGCATTTCCTTTCATCTATCAGTTCCATCACTTCTATCATCTATCTAGCAAGCCTTGCACTACACTGTCTCTTCATGTTATGTATGTTTCCATGTATGTTGTTATGTATTTTTTTATGTGTTTTTGTATGTACATAGGTGTGCTTTGTCTATGAGTTAGTTGTCTCCCTTAATTTGCATCTACAAATAAGTTCACAATTAATTGATACATCTAGTTGTGATTTATGCTTAGGGATATAGGGGTAAGGTCAATGTATTCTAAATTGTTCTTGCGATAGAATTGTTAAGTCTATGTTGTTGCACCCTTGCACTTGCAAAATCATTCTAATTTCTCATGAACATTTCATCACAATAGTGTTAATACTTAGTCTAAATGATAACATATATCTATAAATATCACCATATTGTAAACTAAAACAAAATCAATTATTTCATAATCTTATACTTACTCAAAATTTGTAAAAATTCACAATTATAGCTTTAAGTTTATAACATGAATTATTAAATCCATACAAACATTCAAAAACATAAGGAGAATTGTAATTTCAACATCAGGTTTTGAACCTAGTTCAAACTACATCGATACATCGGCGATTTAACACAAAAAGAAAATAAGCTTTTACGGGGATGTAACACTCAATACAACAGTTTTTCTTTTTCATATATTGGTGCTTCTGTTTATTCTAACAATATAAAATACAGAGGCTATATGCGACTGAGCCAAATATAATTGCACTCAAGACACCTCCCACTCATTCACAGATACCCATTTCCTGGTTTCTAAAAAAAGAAAGAACTTCCTTCAGATGGAGAATGTAAAAATAGTACTGTGACGAAAATTGTTCATAGTTATAGGTGGAACATATAGAGGAGCTTATATGCTTTTCAAGTTGACCGGAGTTTGAGTTTCAGGATGAGAGGTAAGAAAAGAAGTCAATCATCGAGCCAGTCCAAACTGAAGTGTGCTTCAACAATTTCAACTCGAAACTCCGTAATAGAAATGTTCTTCGCCCGCAACCATTGCTTCCCAACCTTCTCATCACAAATAACAAGCTTCAGGGAATTCAGTTCTCAAACAGCTCTTGGTAACCTCGTCAAACGAGAACATTCTCTCATATCAAACTCATTCAATTTCTTTAGTTGCCCAATTTCCTTCGGAAGTTCTCTCAGCCCCTCACAGAATGAAATGCCTAGAAATTCCAACTGCCCAAGGTTTCCAATTGACGATGGAAGCTCTTTTAGGCATGGCAATGCCAACAACTTTAACAATTTCAGAGAGCTAAGATTCCCAAGGTCATTAGGTAACTTCTGAATTAGGTGGCAATTGGTAATAGACCAAATCAGAGCAGAGGGCATATGACAGAAACTAAGGGGCAACTCTTCCAAATTGGTGGAGTGGTCCAGGTTAAAAATTTTCAAGTTGGCGATGTTGAATGTGGATGTATATTCAAACCCTTCGCATAAGCTTAAAGATAGCTTCTCTATAATTGACAGTGCTTTATTTCTTTCCGAGTAGGAAGTGTAATCAACCTCTCCAAGCGGACACTTTTGAGTTGAGTGAGTGAAGATAAGACATCTAAACCTTTTATTGTTCCCCTCTTTGTACTGTAATTGAATACCATGAGACATTTTAGATTTTTCATGGATTTCAGAAATGGGGGAAGAAAGAATTCAGTTGAAGTGAAGTGTAGCAGGAGAGCCTCTGCCTCAAATAAATTCACCTCTTTCCAGTAGGTCTCCTCCTCAGGGTTTTCTAAAATAAATCATGAAGTCAGTCCAATTAGATCATTCTGCATGTTGGTAATTGTTTCTATTTATTTGGGTTAATTTCGCACCGATTGAAGTTGGATAAATTATATAAAAAAATAGAAGCAGAAAAGAGTGCTTAAGGGTACACTATGAAAAAAAGAAAGTTAAGAATTGAGAACGCTAGTGTTGGATTGTCCCACTTATGATTAAGTAGGACAAGAACACATATATCCACAAATTTTGAATAGTTTATGTAGGATATTTAATCTGCCCATTAAACAACTTAAGAAGCTAAGAAAAATGATTCTTGTTTCTTCTCATTGTTCTAGGTTGTCGGGTGTTTTCCACCCACCCATTTATAGCTTGATAAAAAACGTTTACCATAATCAAAAACAAAATTGTTGAAAGAAATGATACCTAACACTAAAAATGATGACTAATTTTTTTTTTAATATTTTGACCAACTTGATAGAAATAAATATGTAAGACACTTTTGCAATAACCCACCCGTATGAATAGAAAGAAGTTGAGCATCATATGCTGTGTGATTAAGCAACTCCCATTTCTGTGACAAACTCTGCTCCTTCTTAGGCATCACAAATCTCTTCTTGTGGACAACACTATCTTGGCACCCCAAATTCAAGGCCATTTCTTGCAATATCAGTCCTTGTATGGGTTAGAAACATCAAACTCCCAACAATACTTTTGTAAGTTGTCTCATCAACTAATTCAACACCATCATTCCAAATCAACACAACTCCATGAGTGCTTAGAATGGATTATGGTTTACAATCAACCACGTCAAGCTTCTTCAACATATCTTTTGCATATTTGGTTTGGCAAATGAAAATTTCACTCTTACATTGATAAACCTCCATTCCTAGAAGATATTTCATGAGACCAAGACCTTTCATCTCAAATTTTTTTATCTTTACAATTTTGAACTCATCTTTCATCTTAACCTATATACAACAAATCATCAACATACAAACTTATAATAAGAATATCATTACCTTCTTGTTTGTAGTAAAGGGTAGGTTCACTCTTACTTATCTTGAAGCCATTCTCTTGAAAGCATTCATCAATCATAGCATACCATGCTCTTGGTGCTTGCTTGAGGCCATACAAAGCCTTTTTCAATTTGTAGACGTGATTCTCTTCTCCTTCCACTTGAAAACCTTGTGGCTGTTCCACATACACTTCCTCTTCTAAATACCCATTCAAGAAGGAACTTTTCACATCCATATGATGTATGCTCCAATTCTTTTGAGCTGCTAATGAAATCAACATTTTGATGGTCTTTTGTCTTGCAACTACTGTAAATTTCTCTTCAGAATCAATCCCATACTTCTGTGTGAAGCCTTTAACAACTAATCTTGTCTTATTCCTTTCAACACATCCATCACTGTTATGCTTAGTCTTGTAGATCCATTTGGTGCCAATCTTCTTCTTTTCATGTGGAAGCTCTGTAAGCTCCTAAGTATCATTCCTATGAATGGAATCCATCTCTTATTTCATTGTTTGCATCCAAGCCTCATTAGTACATGCTTCTTCAAAACATGATGGTCCAAAATTAGCCTTGGTAAATAAAGACAAAATTAACTATCTCACCTATTGGATTTTCTTCATGTGCTTGATTTGCACTCCTTTGATAAATATCACTCAAACTTCTTACCTTTCTTCTAGAACTTGGAGTTGAAGTTGGGCTTGCAATTGGAATTGAACTTGGACTTGAAGAATTAGATGAGGGGCTACTCGATGGATTTATAACACTTGGAACAACATTAGTGGGCTACTCATGATCAATATCATCATTCAAAATAGATTTTGACTTATCCATATGGCCTTTTTGATGACCATAAACTCCCCCTTCATCAAAAATCACATCTCTTGAAACAATAAGCTTATTAGTGAAAGAATTATATAACCTATAAGCTTTGCTTTCCTCACAATACTCAACAAAAATACATGACTCACTTTTTGCATCTAACTTTTTTCTATTCTGATCAGGTACATAAACATAGGCTAAACAACCAAAAACTATGAAATGATTAACATTAGGCCTTTTCTCATACCATGCTTCATAAGGAGTCATATTCTCAAACTTGCACTTGTGGGACTTTGACTGAGAATGTACACTATTGTAGCAACTGCATCACTCCAATAAGAGTTACTCAATCCCTTGGTTTGTAACATGCTCCTTTCCATTTCAGCCACTGTACAGGTTTTTTCTTCAGCTACCCCATTTTTTTGAGGTGTGTATGCAATGGTGAGTTGCCTCTTGATGCCATTCATATCATAATAATCTTTAAAAGATCTTGAACAAAATTCACTTCCACGATCAGTCCTTAAACATTTGATTTCACACCCTTTCTCATTTTCCACATGTGCTTTAAACCTCTTGAATGTATCAAGGGATTCATCCTTATCCTTCAAAAATACACCCAACAATTTTGTGAGTAATCATCAATAAAAGTGAAAATATGATGAATTACCCAAACTCTTTGTTTGAATTGGACCACAAATATCTGAATGAAGAAGTTGAAGGTGGTGATGTGCCCTCCATGCAGTGCCTTTTGAAAACTTTTCCCTTGCATGCTTTCCTTTAGCACATCCTTCACAAACCTTCTTGTGCTCTTCAACTTTGGTAAACCAGAAACTAGTGCTTGTGATGTTAGAAGCTTCAAATTATGAAAATTTAAATAGTCATACCTAAGATGCCACAACTAACTTGTATCCTCATATGCCATATTGGCAAGGCTGCTAGTATGCTCACCAAATGTCAATGGGAACATCCTATTTTTTGTCATAGGCACAATTGTGACCACTCTATTTCCCTAACTCTTATCATAAATTGTACATTTCTTATTTTCAAAGAAAACTCTATAGTTCTTCTCACACAATTGTCCAACATTTAACAAATTATGTCTTAACTTAGGAGTGTAATAAATGTCATTAACACTCTTCATACCTTTTTTTTGTGGACCTCCATAGCTCCTTTTGCAGAAACCTCTAATGATTTATCATCACCAAGTTGAATCTTTAACTTGAAACTTTCATCCTTTGTTGAAAACAATTTCCCATTTCCCGACATATGGTTAGAGCATCCAAAATCTAGGTGTCAAACATCTTTACTAGTATTTTCACCTTTATCATAAGAGAAAAATAAATGATCTGGAGTATTTTCATCACCTTCTTGAGAATAATTAACACTTTTATCTTCTTTTAATCTACATTCTCTTTCAAAATAACAATACCTATTACAATGGTAACATTGAGCATCCCTTTTATCAAATTTGCGTCTACCTCTTCCTTTCGAACCATCTCTTCCTCTTGAGCCACCTCTGCCTCTACCTCTTGAATTATTCTAATTTTGATGTTTACCTTGGCCTTCTCTTCCTCTTGAGCCACCTCTGCCTCTACCTCTTGAATTATTCTGATTTTGACCTTTACCTTGTCCTTAATTGCTTTTTCTACTACTACTACCATCTTCATTCTTTGTTATTTGTACTTTGGAGGAAAAGAATTTCTCAACACTTTCTCGAAAAGAATCTTTTAGTATTTCTTCATGTGATATCAAAGATCCAACGAGGTGATCAAATTGAAGGTTTTCCAAATCCTTTCTTTCTTCTATGATAATGGCAACATGATTCCATCTTGGTGTGAGAGTCCTCAGCACCTTTAGTTTATCATAACCTCATTGTTCACAATTTCTCCAAGTGTAGCCATCTTATTGACCACATCTTTAACTCTAACACAATATTCACTCACACTTTCAACTTCTTGCATCTTTAAATTCTCAAATTCTTTCTTCAATGTCTGCAACTTGACAATTTGACTTGATCACTACCTTGGTAAGCTTCTTTTAGAGTCTTCTAGGCATCCTTAGCTATTGTTGCACCTACAATTCTTGGAAATAGACTCTTATCTAGATCTATTTGAATATGAAGCAAGGCTTGAAAAATCTTCTTCTTAGGCTCCTTCTTAGCTATTTATCATTGGCTAGGAGAGCATTCCAATCAGCTGGATCCCACAAATCTTTTCCTATCCAAAAAGTCATATTTTTTATGCACCAATAATCATACTCATTTCCATCAAATTCTAGAATGGGTAAGATGTTAGAATTCAACATGATAATCTTTGGTGAAATTCTAACTACTAGATCTTAAACCCAAAAGAAAATATTTGCTCTAATACCAACTGTAGATTTTGAAAATAGGTCTCACCTCTAAACAAGATGATTCAATGAATAGAACAACATAGAAAAGGAAAATACGTTATAATAAACAAATAATATATATTCAAAAGACATAATATTCTGTACCATTTCATAACTGTCTCTAATACAGAGATGCCTCTTTATTGCTGCTTACAGAAGAATACAAATGTTTGAATATAAATAGAGTTTGTGGTGTTAAAAAAAAACAACACGTAGCTTCTAAACTAAGCATGCATTACATGCTTTATTTGGTGAAAGCAGAAAAACAAAGCTTTGAAAAAAATAAAAACTACTTTAAAACAAAACTGCTAGCTAAGAATAGCAGATGTTTTTTTTAACTATTACAAAGAAAACTTAAAGCAAATCTAAATAAAACTACAGCTAAAAATGGTTGAGTTTTTTTCCAGGCTGGAAAATCAGATCTCCACGCATCAATGATCTTCTCAAAATAAGAATACGCCAGCATCAATTATCCACAGCAAGAATCTTTTTTATATGTAATTGGAGCCATAATATTTGGCAGATAACCCTACTTTCAAAGTTAAAATTATCTAGAATACTATTCTTAGGTAAATAACATATTATACTTAACCATTTAGTTTCCTGAAAGAGGTATTTAAAATCGTCTACTCATTGTGCATAACTGTCTTAATCTTAGTTGTGTTGAACAGTATTTACGTGTTCAAGCCTAAGGAAAATAAAAGTTCGGGAAATTTTTCATCGTCACATTAGGAGCAGTAAATAAATTTTTTGAAAAATAAATCTTCTATTAATTAGACACAATAAAATTATAACATAATGAAGTTTTTTATAATTTTACAAGTTCTTAATCATACATATTTTGTTTTTCAAATATAATTATATGTTTTTTCCATTTCAATTGAATTTTTTTCTCCGTTGTAAATTTTAAATTATTTTTCATGTAACATATGTGTTTTATAATAATAAAAATCAAGTTATAAAGTATTAGATCATAATAATAATAATAAAACGAAATTGATTAGATGAAAAGGAAAACTATACTTCCTTTTCCATGTTTTTCAAATATGAATATCTCCTCATCCCGTTTCAATTAAACTTTGTTCTTCTCTTCTATATTTTCCAAATATGAATATCCTCTCCTCCCATTTCAATTAAACTTTTTTCTACACTACAAATTCTAAATTATTTTTCATGTGACATAAATTTTTTAACATTCAAAAATAAATTATAAAGATAATAATAAAACAAAATTGATTAGCTGAAAAGAAAAAATGATCACCCTCCTGTGGATACCCCAGACCCCACTGACATATGGGCTAAATCAGGTGGGACCCCCTTCCTCTCCCCTCGTCTACTGCTGTTGTTACCTAACAGCTTGATTTTCTATGTTTTCTGATCCTATAGACTTTAAGAATGTGATTTTAATAACAAATCGGACACCTGCTCATAAAAAATTATGATAATAAAACAAAATTGATAAGGTGAAAAGAAGAAATATACCTCCTTTACCAAATCTGCATTTGCAGTGCTTGGAATTGATATCTGTCCAAATGCCCAGAAGCAGAAAAGTGACAATGCTTCCTCTTCGCATAACAATGACAACTGATACAATTGAGTAGACAGGGTTGCGGGAATAATGGAACTGTCTCTGGCTGTTATAAGAGTTTTGAATCCTGGCCCTTCTAATAGTAAATATTCCAAATCTGCTTTGGACGAAACATCATCCAAAATCACTACTGTTTTCTTCGTTTGCCTTAAAATCAACTGTTTCAGCTGCATGTGTGCATCTTGCAAATTCTGAAATTCGGGTCCCTTAATTCCACCAAGCTTTTTCCATATAGTCCCGAAAATTCCCTTCAGGTTTGTAGACTCTGAGACAGTGATGAATATGACATTGTTGTCGAAGTATTCTGATATCAATGAAAGGACAATTCAATTTTAGACTAACTATTTCTTTGATATATATTACAAATTTTGATTGCACAACTGTTTTAATGCTTTTTATTTAAAGAGGTAAAATTACTGTGAACCATTTGACTATATTTATATTTAAATACAGTACACCAAAATAATTTAACTAAAACTAATTCAGATCACTATACCGACCATCATAGGCAAAAGAATAATACCTCTAATTTGATGATCATTGCAGAGAGCCAGTGCCAAAGTTGTTTTACCTCCACCAGCCATGCATTGCACCCCAACAACTGACCCTCGTTCTTTATCAAAAGACCCTTCAAATGACCAATACATTTCTCTAACCCAACATAAAATTGAGAATCTCCAGGAGCAACACATGGTGAATCCTCCTGCATTTCAATACTTCCAATAAGATCAACAGAATCCATGAATTGATATTTTTGGAAACGTTTAAGTTCTTCTGCAAGTTCAAACTTCATTCTGTATATTCTTATATCAAGATTTTTTATATAGACATCCAATGAACATTCGCCTGGATTTCCATGAAGCTGTAATGGAAGCCACATGTTTACACGTTAGCCCTTTCCTGGTGTCATCGATGAAATTTCCAGCTCCTTGGTTGCATCGCCCTTGGGTTCACTTTCTTTCTGCCAGGCAGCTTAGTACGAACTATCATCTGTCATTACTTGGAACAAACGTTTAAAGGCACATCTTAGCTGGCCAAGCTTTTATGGATTGCTTAATTAGGTGAGAATTATTAGTACGAACCATCATCTGTCATTACTTGGAACAAACGTTTAAAAGCATATGTTAGATGGCCAAGCTTTGATGGGTTGTTTAATTAGGTGAGAATTATTGGGAGAAGCTAATCTCCTGACAAAATGCACCTCACATAGGCATGATAACATAAGATCTTATCTTTCATACGACGGTATAATTGTGAGATAAGATTGACTGATGAACGTTGGCAGATGTTTAGGTGTGTGCTGTTTAGAATGCCCCATCACCTATTCCGTCATCAAAAAAATGTGGCAGTGTCAATAGGTTTTAAAAATCCTAATTTGGAATGGACAACGAGCCCAAAACGTTGTCATTTTTGACATTCACATTTTGGAGGTTGATGGGGAGCCCAAAAGAGAGTTGCAGGCATTCAGAGGCTGAAGTAGAGCAACCACTCTCCCTACCAAAATGCATTTGATAGGTGCAGGCAACTACCTAGCAAGTATATATATCTGCTAGAAATATATGTCATTTTGCCATTTTGCCTAGGAATTGTGAATAATTGAATTGACAAGTTTCTAAGGGTTTTCATTTGGCTTAAGGTTTTTCATTTGAAATGCATAGTAGTTTATGTGCTTTTGTCAGTAGACTTTTAGCTTGAAATTTTCATTTTTAAATGTATCTAAGTTGTCGATTCTAGTTTAGGTTTTGGTACATGGGTTTGGGTAAACATGTTCAGGTACATGTGTTAGGAAAATTTTTGGAATGGAGTTTTTGGAACCTAGCCAGGAGTCCATTAATGTAATTCCCCAACTCGGCTTTAATTTAAAATTATATAGTTTAGTCTCATATTATTCCCATAATATTGCAGAGGCTTCAAAGCTGCTGGTGCCCTACTGAATGTTGAGCAAGCTCAAATCAATAATCGTAGTATCAAGAATGTGTTGAATTGCACACCTTAAAACATTTGCTTTAGTAGGTTTATGCTTGTATGTTTTTGTGTGCTTGTGTGTATTTGTACTTCGATTTAAGATCTTTGAAAGCCACAAAAACTTTATGTTAAAATTGTACTTAGGTCCTTAAACATCAATATGAAAAAAAAATCTATTTCTTTGAGTGTTTGCAGGGCTTCGAGAAATTTATGACATGTTCAAGTACATTCTTATATAGGGGTTAGAGTAATCTTAATTTTCATTAGCTTCGAGGAGGAAGCCTGATTTTAGAGGGGGAGAATGTAAGGCATAGCTAGAATAATTCTTGAAACCTTAGTTTGACTTTATAGATATGTAGTTGATGTTTTGGATATGGTTGATGTTAAGATTTTGATTTATGGATGTATTATGAATATAAATGTTATATATGCTTAGATAAATTTTTTTTGTAAATAAGATAATTTTCTCATTTAATTAGATAATTCGGTCATAGAGTATTTTAGACAAATGTTTAATTTCGGCAAAATTAAATATGTTTCATGATAGATTTTACCAATTTGATGTTATACGATATTAATGTTTATATATGATGTTTTGATTATAATATCCAAAATGCACTAATGCTTCTATTGAGATGTTGCAGGTAGGTAGTCCAAGTCCCTTAAGAATTACAGACGAAGTCCAAATGCCAAATGTTTAATTATTGGTTTTAATTTTTAAGGGAGTTAATGTTTGGGAGACTTGATTATTATGCTAGTTTTTTTAATCGAATAATCTTTTTATTTGGATTTTGTTTTGAGGGAAGTTGATGAGTTGGGTGAAATTCTATTTTAAGAGGAAATTGGTATGTTTGTCCTAACAATTCATTTTACTTCTTTTCTTCTTTTGGGAGGGAATTGGGTGTGAAGGTTGTTGCTTCTTCGAGAGATTTTTTTGAAAGTAAGATGTGGTAGAAGGACATTAATAGAGAGAAAGGATTCAATACTTTGTTCTGGATGTTGGGTTGATCCTAACTTGGATAGCTAAGGTATGCTTGTGTTTTGATTTGGGAAATTTTATTAGTTATTGAATGTTTGATAGATTTTGATGTGTTGCGAAAATTTGTGTTATTTTTTGTTTTGTGTGGAATATTGCTTGTGTAATGGGGGTTTGGGAGTGTATAAAGAGCATATCTCAAATGCAGGTTGAGAGCCTGCTTTATTTGGGGTTCAGAAGGGCACAAAGCCTCTCTTGGGGATTTGTGCTAACATATAATTTATGTATTTTAAATGGAATTGTGGGATGAATGGTGTATAGAATGGTGGGTTGTGGAGGTATTGTGAATGGAAGAAGTTGGTTATGAAGTGGTTGGTAATGGAGGTGTTGTGAATGGAAGTATATAGTTGTGAAGTGGTTGGTTGTGGAGGTGATATGAATGGATGAAATATGTGTTATATTGGGGGTTGGTTGTTTAATCTGAAAAGATGTTGTCCCAGGAGAGGGAAGGGAATCTCCCTTCTTCCTATTTACAAAAAAAATTGATGAATGAAATCTTTGTGTGTGAGTCGGTGTTAATGTTTATTTTGATTTTAAACTATGATTTGGCATTTGGATCTTGTCTCTTGCTCGGGGGTGGACTTCTTAGTCCTATGGTTGGGAAGTGAGCAAGAC
>VDFB02331167.1:0-28682 GCA_007258455.2 Sequoia sempervirens
GACTTTCAGTCTTTGTTGTTCACCAATTGCCGAGAAATGGTAGTCAAACAATGGTCATCGGCTTCACGTGAAACGAAGCAAGTCAAAATTTGAAAATCTTGAAAAAATGGTTAAGTCTGGAAGACTTGGGCACCCCTGTCAACCTCGGGCGCCTAGGTTTCACGCCTTAGAAATCTTTTGGCTCTGACACGCTTTCTTCCAATTCAGCCTCTATTAGCAGTTTCAAGGGTATGCAATCAAAATCAAATGTCAAATGCCGATACAAAGCTAGGGATCACTGCAACAATGGTCAAACATGAGATTGTCGTGGTCAAACAAAGTTTATCAGTTGGCAATGTCAGATTGATGATCGTCAAAGTCGGAGGTGTTGACGGGTGTTTTATGACCGCACCAACACAGAATAAAGTTTCCCAACAATTACTCTATCCTCTCTTGAACAAAATCTCCTACATGCTAAGATTGCAAGAAAGATCATGCATTCAACTCCAAGGTTCCTTTATGCAGTGGACGTAGTCTCAGTTGGCTTGATGTGATTTGCTGGTATCTCAAGGGGGACTTACATAATTGTTCGACCAGAAATCAAAGAGAAAGGGGTTTTCACAAGATTCAAAAGATTTGTCAATGAAGCACAGGTTTCCTAAACTAACCAGAAAGTACTGAATTTGGATGGCTGCAGGGATAAAAAAATACTATGGTCTACTCTAGGTGTGGGACGTGGAGATCAAATTTCACAAACTTCAACCAAGTTTTGCTTTGCCTCACCTTGGACAGCTTCCACAGAACCGATGCAGTCTTCAAAGGAGTACCTAGAGGTATTCAAATCACAACTTAACATGAAGATACCATCACAACGATGCATACCAACATATAAATCATAATTGAAGTTAAGTCCAAACTGTTCCAGTTGACCACGCAAGGCAAACTCACCATCAATGAGCCCGCTAGTGGTGTGGATTAACGAAGCTTGCTCAAATCAAACACCACATTCCGCAACTATCTATGTGCATAAGTTAAAAATCTACTTTACTCTAAGCTACTTTAAGACTCTATGTGAATTGGAAGGACGAAGAAATCTTGCTAGCTACCCACAATAAAAGATGAAACCACAAGCAATGATAACTCTTTTTAATATAGGAGTGTTCACAACAACTTCTTACAAAGCATTCAATTTGAAAACTTTCCTTCCTCTTCAATCTATGCTATGCTATCAATCTATCAATCTATCCTATGCTATCTCTCTATGCTCTATCTCCCGTGTTCCTATCTTATAATCTATGATACAAATGAGGACGAATGCCCCTTTTATAGATGGCCAATTCCAATGGATGGCTCAGATTGAATTACAATGAAGGGCTCAGATTGAGCGACATAAGCCCTAATCAAGATTCAAACCTAAAAACTGCCACAAAGAGGAGGGGTAATAAATGAGGAAAAGATTCCCACTTTCTCCCAAAGTCATAATGAGCAATTAATGTCCACCATCATCTTCTAGAAGGTCATCATCCAACAAGGCGTTTCCGTTCTCCTTCTCTTTGACTGTGAATTCGACGAACCTGGCTAACACCGCCTCAACCTCCTGAACTGAAATGGGTGGAATATGGTTGAGCTGAAATTCAAGCACCATGACTGTCTGCCCATGTCGAGTACAAGATTTTCTCCAAGCAACCTGTTGTGACCTTTTCACACATCGCCCCATTCAAAATGGGGACCCATAAATTTTTGCTCCGTTCTGGTCTTTTGGCTTTGGTTTTTGTCTTTCTCTCTCGTTCTGCTTCTGTTCTGCTATCTGCTTTTTTGGGGACGTTCCCGTCAGCAAGCTTGAACGTAAGGTTCGACCAAGTCTGAAATTAGGGTTTCACGTTTTTAGGTCATATTGAGATCAAATTAAGTTGGTTCGTCAGCTTTTGAGCCTAGCAGAGTTATTACCATGTTTTCAGCAAGCATCCCCTAAATTTTCACTAAGTTCTGCCAACTTTCTATTTTTAGTAAGTGTCAGTTTAGGGTTGATTTTCTTAAGATTTTTACATTCGGGCAACTTCATTGCATTCCGAGCACTTCAAGTTCACTTCTAACAAAATTTGAGCAGAAACGGACAACTTGCTATTTTTAGCAGTTCTGCCTTCAGAGGCAATTTTCAGGGCTTAAACGCAGAGTTTTTCAACGCATGTCCGGAGATTCCTTGTGGGTTTTTCGAGACCTTCGCAGTGATGTGACATGCAAAGTATGATGATGACTTTCAGCACTCAGCCTTCGGAAGCCGATATTAGGGTTTGCATGCAGACATTTTCGGTGCATGTCGGCATTTTCTTTCTGGGTTTTCCAAGAGCTTCGCGACGATGTAACATGCAAATGGAGCTGACTACTTTTCAAAAACTTACTATTTTTAGCCAGTGCGTGCATGTTGAAGATTTTTCTGGGTTTTTCTGGGTTTTTCAAGATTTTTCGGGCAGTGTGACATGCAAGCTCACCCGACAGCCGGTTCGTCACCTTTTCGGCTGCTTTCTATTTTTAGCAGGTATCACTTGGGCAGCTACTCGACGCTTCAGAAATGCAAGTTGATCATCATGCAACTAAAACAACATCAAACGGAGCTCATCTGAGCAATACGCATAAAATTAGGGTTTCGAGCTTCAGCGCTAAAAATGAGGAGTCAGAGGTCAAAACGTTCAAAACTGAGGTATCCATCATGATTGACATCCTTCCGAGAACCTGCTGGCAAAATTTGAAAGCAATCGGAGAACCTGCTATTTTTAGTAGGGCATTTTGGACAAGGGCTATAAATAGAAAGTTGATCTCGGCGTCAGCATACACAGGCAAGTTCACCAACGACGGGCACACTGTCCAGATTTCAAAGCAAGCGGAGCAAAGGAAGCCTCAGAAACCAACACTTACTATAAATAGTAAGTCACTTCGGCAACGGCTATAATTGGCAGGTCAGCAACAGATCTCATCGAGTACAGGTCAAGCACGTGATAAGAGTCCGTGGCGCGAATTTCAAAGCAAACAGAGTTACAGAGAATCAAGAATCTGATAAGTGCTATTTTTAGCAGGTTAATTAGGATTTCCTAAAATCAAGGGCGGAACCTGACAGTCACGCAGGAGCAGCATCCAGTGACGATCACCATGTTTCAGGCATCTGGCACATGAAATTTGAAGACTTTCTGAGCAGTTTCTATTTTTAGCAGGTTGCTAAAAATAGCAGGCACAAACAGACATCAGGCGCTGACAGAACAAGCTAGTCAAAATTCAGAGCAAAGTGAAAATCAGGCTTTCAGGAGTCAGGATCCAGTCAATGGCGCGAAATTAAAAGAACTTTCTAAAAATAGAAAGTCAGGGTGAGTTAGGGTTGACCACGGAAAATCAACCCAAATCTAGCAGAGGGCAAAAAATTTGCTAAAATTGATAAAATTTCAAGTCCGGCATTAAAGCTCACTTTGAAGGCTGAACAGGGGCGAAAATTTCACTAAGTCTGGAAAACTTGACGGAGACCCTGCCAAATGCGCCTTAACAGGTGGAGTAAGTGAAAAAATTTCTAAGGCATTTAAATTGAGCGTAGACATGGTGAAATGCGCCCAAGGAGGTTGAGGACTCAAAATTTCACTAAGTGTTTTAAACTGGACAGAGACCCTCCCAAATGCGCCCAGTGTGAAAAGTGAAAGTTAAGACACTTAAATGTGCCTTGATGCTTGGTAGGCAAAATGCGCCTGGATGTTGTGCATGTCATATGCGCCCCTCCTCAGATTTGAAGATCAACGCGCTAGCTATAAATTGAAAGCTCAAGCATAAGGATGCGCCAGGGTCTATAAAGGAGTTAAAAGTAAAAAAATAATCTAAGGCGTTTAAAGTGAATGTTTGACCCATCAAATGCGCCCCCTCTTGTATGCGCCTGAGGAGCAAAGGCGTGGCTAAAAAGTTTAAGTGTTAAAATTGAAAGTTGATGTGGTCAAATGCGCCTTGGAGGATAAAGTGAGCCTTGAAATTTCTAAGTGTTTAATATGAAAGCACCATGATCAATATGCGCCTAGGCCAAAATTAAAACCTCCATAATCAAAATGCGCCTGGCATTAAAAATGAAAGTCGGATGGGTCATATGCGCCCTTGAGGTTTTGAAAGTGAATGTTGATCATATAAAATACTCTCTAAGTTGAAATTGAAACCTCCACCTCTCATATGCGCCTAGTCAAAAGTGAGAGCTTGATATGTGTTTTGCGCCCAAGCCTGGAGGATGAGTTGATAAGTTTCACTAAGTATCAAAACTGGAAGTTGGGGGTCCCAAATGCGCCCAAGGCACAAAATTGAGAGTTGACCATGTGATTTGCCAAAATTTGACTAAGTGTCAAAGTTGAAAGCAGGCTGGGTGATATGCGCCTAGGACAAAGTGAAAGTTAATACTCTCAAATGCGCCCAATATTGAAAATGGATGCTTGGTAGGCAAAATGCGCCTAAGTGCCAAAGATGAACACTTGATGGATGAAATGCGCCCCTAGTCAAAACTAGACGGAGGCCCATCTAAATGCGCCTCGAGCTCAAACTGAAAGTTGATGAGGCAATATGCGCCCCTCTTGATGTGGTAAAATGCGCCCAACCTAAAATAAAACCTTGATAGATCAAATGCGCCTAAGTTAAAATTGAAACCTCTGGGTCTCATGTGCGCCTAAGTTGAAAATGGAAGTTAGGCATGCCATTTGCGCCCCTCTCAAAGCTGGAACCTCCATGTGCTATTTGCGCCTCACTTCCAAAACTGAAAACTGACCATGCCATATGCGCCCAAAGCAAAAACATAAAATTTTGCCTAAGGCGTTGAAACTGAAAGTACAACCTATGTTGTGCGCCCTTGAAACTGGAAGAAGACTATGCTAAATGCGCCTTCAAAAGAATGATGGAAACTAAAATTTGATGAAGTCATTTAAGCTGAAACCTCACAGGGTTATTTGCGCCCAAAGAGAAAGGGATGAAATCTGAAGATGTTAAATGCGCCCAGGCCAAAACTCAACGCTCACATAGCCATATGCGCCTTTGCCTGGGAGATGAGAAATATTCTTAGTGTCAAAAGGTGGAAGTTAGATATGCTATATGCGCCTCATTTTGCAGGGAACTTAGAAAAAGGGTAAGCTAAAGGCTCAATATATCAAATGCCCCCAAGTTTGAAATAAAATTAGAGGGGCGTTCAAAGTAAAGCTTATCATATGCGTCCAAAGCTCATCATCTAATATGCGCCCAGAGAGGAGAAGACACAAAAAAACGTCTAAGTCATTAATGTAGTTAGACATGGATGTTTATGCTTGATATAAGTGAATTTCTTTTATCCATACCACTAACGTTCTTGCTGATGGTAAGCACGTCCTGTGTGGTCAACTGGACTTTTTTTATTCTTAACTTCGATCAAGGTTTATAGGTAGCTATGCATCATTGTGATGGTAGTTGCTCTATTGAATCCTGATTTGAACATCATTTTCATCCTTTGAAGATTGCACTTACTTTGTTGAGGCTGTCCAACAGGAGGCTAAACAATGTTTGTCGAAATTCATTTAGGTTGAGCGTCACATCCATTTGCATTTAGATTAGAATTTAGATTTTAGAAATCTCTGCAACCATTCAATTCTGCATAATCTTGGTTAGTTTTAGGAAACTTGCATCATAAAGCCAAATCATTCGCGCATAAATCCCCATTCAAAAGTACAAGTTGGTCATTACTACACTCATTTTGAACAACTACGTAAGTCCCCTCGTGAGTACACAGCATACACACATCAACCAAACTGAGCCTATTCGCATTTAAAGAACCTTGGAGTTGAAGGCGTGATCTCACTCGCAATCTTAGCACGCCGAATACTTTGTTCAAGAGAGAATAGAGTATCCATTTGGAAACTTTGTTCTACCTGGTTGGTGAGGTCACAAAAATCACATCAACAGGAAACTGGCGCTAGAAGGAGGGCCACTTCGAGAATTTTTGTAGTTAACATCCACATTCAGATAAGAAGGGATTTTATCAAAAACAATTTATAGGAGAACAAATTATCATGAGTCAAGATGGTATTACCGCATAGAGAGATATTTCCAGTGTTGCAGCCTAATTTGGGATTTAACGACGACCAAGAAGATATTCTTTCAGGATTGAACAATCTTGCTTGGAAGACAAAGGAGAGTTACGCTCAGTATATGCAAGTTTGTGCTGTGTTGCAAGAAGAAGAAGAAAAGGCCATTGAGATTCAAGTTGCAATTGAAAGAAATTTGTTGGATCAAAGGCACCCACTCGCTCCTCTTCCTCCCCGTCAGTAATCAGCCACATCCTGGATCGAATCAGCTCGTTCTCTCCAGATAAGTTGAAAAGGATTTTGAGGTCTGCTCCTAGTTCGTCCAAAGAGTTTGTGGAGTTAGAGTTGCCTGCTCGAGCAAGAAAGAAGAAAGAAGTACGTGAAGAAGTTTGTTCAAGTGAAGGAGAAACAAGTGGAATAGAAATTTCAAATTTGTTCAAGACTCCACCAAGTGTCTCAAGGTTTGCTCAACCAAAAACTGTTCAAGTTTCTACACCGGTGTTTGTTCAGCAATCAAGTCAAGCTACCACACTCCAACAGCCTCAAGCGACCCCGATAATCGTATATCAAAGGAGGCAGCCAAATCAAGCAATGGCTCAACCAGGAGGTCAACCCGCTCCAAATGGAGCTACATGGCTGGTTACTAATCCATCACCTTTAGAGTTTGCAGATTACCATGAAATGCCGAAGAACCCAGAACACTTTTGCACTAAGTATCAAGCTAACGATCCAAACCGTTCTGCTGAAGATCATATCAAGATGTTCGAGGATAATCTGCGTAATAGACAAATTGCATACACAGATGTAGCTTGCAGACTGTTTCCCTATTCTTTGGGAGAAGAAGCACATTTCTAGTTCATACATTTGCCAGTTGGATCTATAAGGACATGGGAGCAGATGAAAGAAGCTTTCATTGGAAAATTTGGCATTCCTATTACTCCAGTAGAGCTTTTCCGTCAATTCAGTGAAGTTAGAAGACAAGATAAGGAACCCATTCATGCCTTTAACAACAGATTTCAAAAAGCTCTCACAAGGTTACGAACCCCTTACATAATCACTGATGCTAGGGAGAACTACTATGCAGCTTTGGACCCATTGACCGCAATGTTCGTAAGGCAAGCCCATCCTACTCCAGCGGACATGAATCAAGCATATGCAAAAGTTGTAGAAGTAAGTCAAAACATGGGACAGAACATAACGGGGCCTTCTTTGTACATTGGCTTGACAACTACAAATAATCAGATGCAAACTCTTGGTTCAACTTGGAATCAGCAGGCTCCACCACTGAATCCTATTTCGCAGCCATCTTATCAAATGCAACCGCCATCTAATCAGTTAGTTCTCCATCCTGGGGTACCTTTATCCCAGACCCAAGCTATACAGCCAGTCTATCTTCAGAATACAGTACCACAAACGAGGACTCAAGAAGAGAAAGACGAGATGAAAGAGTTAGTTGAACAAATGAAAAGGCTGTCATCTGAGGTCACCTACCTCAGAAATCAAATAATCAGATGCAATCCATGCTGAGAAACTATCAGGCACATCCAGGTGCCAACCGAGGATATCAAAACAATCCTCCACATCATCAAGATGCCCATCAAGGACATGGCCACGATAACACCCATGGGTATCGTAACAATAATCAGGGATATCAGAAGAGGTCTTGGAACACAGGACCCAACAATGGAGGTGTTCCTTCACCGTTGGATAACCCGCCACCTCCTGAGAACCGTCCCGCGGATAGAGTTTTCTTAGCCGAAGCCGCGATGTCGGGATGGTGTAGACTACACAATACCAATCAGCACTCAGAATTACAATGTCATGAATTCCAAGTTGCTGCTGATATTTTCAAAAGAGAAGTAAAGAGCACGGAGGGTACTGAAAATCCTCCAACTACAGGATATGAAATCGTCCCAGTCCAGAGATATGACCAAGCTTTGATTCTAGAAGAAGTTAATCCAGAGTACCAAAGTTATTGGCCGCCATCTATTAACCATAGATTCCCACCAGCTTCAGCAAATGGTCCCGTGGGGACGCCAGATAATCAAGCCGAAGAAGCTCAAGTTTATTCCGAAGCCCAAGTATATTCAGAAGCTCAAGGTAGCTATTCAGAGGAGCCTCATGATCAAGGTAATTATATATTCCCACCTCTCAACAATAGTGTTTTGGTAGAAGGGAGAAGAGAAGTACAGGCTTTCCAAACTTCCGGAGGAGCAACACCTAAAGTCTATCAGAGGAGTTACCATCAGAAAGAACCTTTGACATCCTCAATCCCTTCGAACAACTTTACGACTCCGCCAAATCCCAATGCAAACAACAATCCAAGTCTACCAAGGGATTCTCCAGAGTATAGACCACAAAATATGATGCAAAACAGAAATGGACAACAAGCTGTTCAACAGCCTATTCAAGTGATGCAACGGCCACAAAAGGATAATATTCCGAGGGATGATATGAAAAGGTTAAGCTCTTATGTGTTGGATGAAGTGAAGAAGATAAAGGTAAGTCTTCCTTTATATGAGTTGATGAAAATTTCAGAAGTTAGGGATACAATATTGGGAAGTCTGTACGAAACACCTGTTATGAAGAACTCTTCTCAAGAGGCACCTAGTACATCTAGGAACCCTCCGGTCAACACGCAATCCCGCCCCATGCAGAGTGCAAACATGGTAGAAGAGGTACCACACGCGCCATTTAACACTTGGGAAGCTCCGCAACAGTCTCAAGGATTTGTAGGTGTGGTGCAAGGATCTTCAAGCGAACCTGAGAAGTCGAAGGATGAAGATAAGAAGAAAGTCCGATTCAGTCTACCTGCAGAACACAAACAAGAACAAACACAGAGTCAGAAAGTTACCCAAGGAAGCCAAGTTCCCTTAAACAAGAAGGTTGAAAAGAAAGATACTCCTATTGAGGAAAAGAAGAAGCCAGTGGTATTCTATCAGGGGAGAGATGAACCAGCCCCTTTCTTGGTGTCAATTAGAATTTTCGGGAAATTATTGCATAACTGTTTGATTGATTCTGGTGCCTCAAGCAATGTGATGCCACTGAAAGTATGCCAAAGATTGGGTATAGTCCCACTTCAGACTACTAAGAAGGTCACTCAGCTAGACAAGACAGAAGTTCCAGTGGTCGGTGAATTGAATAATATTCATATGCAGTTATCAGCTGATCCTAGAATTCAAAGTTGCATTGACATATCAGTGGTTGATATACCTGATGGATATGGTATGTTACTGAGCAGAGACTGGGCCAGAAAATTGAATGGGTACATTGCAACGGATTTTTCCCATATGTGGCTGCCATGGAAAGGACTCCCGAATCAAATCAAGGTCGAAAGCACACCGAGGCTTAAGTTGATGATCACTGAGTACGGTGAAGATAATGAGATTATGTTTATAGAAACTGATTTGGGCTCGTATAGGCCGGTCAAGCAAGAGATTTTAATGCTACAAAGTTTCAATGAAGTTGTCATGTCCCCGATTTTGTGAAGTTTAGAAACATAATTAAAATAATTAATCTTGTGATATCGCATAATTGTAATTGTCCAAGACAATATTACAATTATAAAATTATCATAAATGTTATTATGATATATAATAAACATTAAAGTATACAAAATGAATATAAAATAATATTATAATTATTAAACAATTATGATTATTCTAGAATACAAATAATGCTAATAATGAATATATAAAATTATATATATATGTATACATCTTATATTTGATATTTGAATATATATATTGAATATTACATATTACATTAATACATATAGATATAATAATAATAATAATTTAAAATAATTGACATTTCAAGGCTAATATAAATGTGCGAATCTTATAGTTAAAATAATAACTAAACCAATTAATGGTGCAATCCCTCCCGAGTAGTCGCGCCCTTTGGGAAAGCTATCGAGTACTTGAGGGATATAGATCCTACGAAAAGAGGGAGACTCGGACAATCTGACCACAAACAGAGAGCAGCAAACAGGGATAATACAAAACAGATTGAATATGTAAAGCAACACTGACAAGGACGAATAAGAACATATTCTAAGGAATCGAATGGGACCGGCGGCTGAAGAAGTAGTGACTTGCAAATATAATAATAACCGCATTGAGGGGAATGAGAAATAGCTTTGGTTCTAGCGTGTGTTTTAGAAGACCGTTATCAAGATCACTATCGGTTCTGTAATATTCATAAGAACCCGAGACTTTGATTGCTCATATATATTGCTGAGAATATATTAAACAGTGGAGAGATTTGGGAACTCGATATCGAGAATGTTGGTTTGCTTCCGCATCTCACAATCTTGGCTATGATTTGAAAAAAAGGAGTAAATAACACAATTGCAATTACAATCGCATCTAAGAAGGTTAGAATGGCTAATGGGAAAGACACGCCTGAAAGGCTCCGAACTAGTGTATCTTTCAGAGTGACTGACGCATAATAGAGGAGCATACTAGCGTAGGCGAAAAAGGAGCAAAGAGGAATGGAAGATACCATCAGAGAATATAGGCTATTAGCACATAGATAGCCGGTGAATATTCAAAGGAGTAGGGCATCGACGTGAATGGATGTCACGAGCAATTCCTTGAGGATAGATGCTAAACTCCCATCGATAGTTGACGACCCATCGAACTTGAGTAATGATCAGCCTTCCGCCATGGAAATATATTTGCGGATCACACAAGGAGATCTCACAATGATTAACAATTACAAAGACAAGAGAGCCATACCAAGGTAATCTCGATTTGTGATATAAATTTCTTTATTCATGCATTATAATAGGATTCCATCCATAGGATCTTGAAGGATGATAATATCTACTCCGAGGTATTTAGGAAATATTTGTCCTCTTAGACCTTATTAGATATTATCACAGAAACTTATTAATCTTTAACGCTTCTAATGTCTCTCGGAGAAACAATTTTGAGAGCAAGATTTAGGTTAAGTGCTTCCTCCAGAAAGGGAACATTACAAGTGGTATCAGAGTAACTTTCCTGCCACCCTGTGAAAATTGCGTTTGCAGACTTACCAAAGGCAAAGGTATACTCTGTGAACATATAGAAACACATTCCAATTTATGCAAATAGATATGCTATTTTGAATTGGACAACTAATGAGGCCAGGATGATCTATTCCATCATAAGTATTGTGTGTGGTCAGCCCACGAAACAACCATGGAAGGCAAGAGGAATTTGTTGGTAAGTATAAAGGTAAAACACATCATGAATTTAGATATCAATGTTTAGTAAATATATCCTGCAGTAGAATGAGGACTTATATATGATGATATTTATTCTAGTTGATGTCGCTCATTTCTATAATGTCATTTTTGGAATAATAAAGTTTTACACGCTACTTAATATCTTATAGAATTATTGATATGTTTTGAATATCTAACTATATTATTGTGATATAATGTCTCTCACATGAAGTGTATTTCATATTTTCATCAAATTTTTGCATCATCAAACAAGCATATAGAAAGTGAAGGGAAGGAAATCTTGGGCTGAGTAGATACTAGTTCTCCACTAGGTATGCCACTCCCCGGATCGGATGACTGAGAGTCATGCCATCGGGAGCCAAGGGGGTGATATCCGCTCTTGGGCTTAGTGTGAGTATCTACGGGCCTCCTATGGATTCCTCTCCTCTAAACTACCACATGTTTGATCTGAAGGATCCTCCAACATAGTTGGGAAATGATGAGAACGGATGAAGAAGAAATATAACATAAGGATTATTGCCTTTTCTCCTGCTACGGGTGCATCCTATCTTAAGTCGCGGAAAGACGGCTAATGTGTGAACGGCCCAGACAAGTATGTACAGGCACTACCAAACTTAAGTATTAGGTTTGCACATTTCTTGTTATTGTGATTAAATGTGATAGAGCATAGTATAATAAGAATACAGTGATCACTTTGCACAGTGTATTAATGAAAGTATAAAATGCATGTAATATGGGTAATAAGGAATCAATATCGCATTTTACTTAAAACGTGACTGTAGCTATTTTCGGGTAATCTTAACTGAGGAATAGATTAGAGTTGGCACTATAATATACACTATCAAATTATGGACTTTCTCTTTCAGTCATAAGGGTAGGGAATTGAATATGCATTGAGGAATGCAGAGACTAGGATCCCTTCAAGGTAGGCCACCCTCTGTAGGCGGACTGCGGTCTGTCACTGGGGGCCGAGAGGGTCGTTACAACGGGCGTTTGTAGGCCGCTCTCGGGCTGAGAAGGTTATCACTAAGGGCATTCTCATGTGTATTCACTTCCTCTTCACCTATGAATGTTGGAGCAAAGGAGCAGTAATTTGGAGTATTCTACAAATATGTTAATCTACTCAAACAAGTAATAACTGGTATATAAAATTACATGTCTTCCATAATAAAAGGGATAAAGGAATGTTTTAATGTTGCTTCATTACAATTAAATTAATGTTTACTTCGATTACTTTTTATGGAATATTGAATTTCATAGGTCATTTCTTAAATATCCTAAAGGGTATTGAATTTCGGTGGAGTATGGGATACACCGAATCCACCTTCTCGATTGACCGATAGCATACTTCATTCAAGTGTATTTGTAATTGATTGTACACCCTATGACTCGTGATTGAATTTGTATTTTGGGTGTATACTCTAACTTTGTATTGATATTTGAGTGCATACTTGTATTTGAATTTGAGATGTATTTGTATTCGAGTGTATACCCTTTGACTTGGTACTTGTATGCTTTGTGACTTTGAATTCAAGTGTCTACTTTACATATACTTACCTTGTGACTTCATGCACTCATGTTTTACTAAACTTAGGGTGTTTTTGTTTCTGGGTTAGCATCTTACGTGTTCACTTCATGACTGATGTATATGTGACTACTCCATTCTTAAGTGTATGCTTGTGTCTGCATAATTCATGCCTGTATGAAATTGTTTGTATATGTTGAGTGCATCTATATTGCTTCCTGCCTTATGAGTATTTATGCATTGCATACCTTGATTGAGTTTATGTGCTCTACGTATAATTACATGATTTATATGCCTTGTGCGTAATTTATTGCTTGTTGCTTCTATGTGAATTTGTCTCATATTGAGTGTCTTATTCCATGTATTTATAAGTGTAATTCGTGTATTTGTATACTACATGTGTAATCTATGATGTGCTCTATACAAGAAATGTATTCATGTTGCTCTATGCTTTGTATCTTGTATGCATATTTGACATGACTGCTCTGTGGATAACGTTCTAATGTGTCTTTCATGACTAGTGTGTTTTCAACGTGTCTACTTTCTACTTGCGATTGACAAGCATACCTCATGCTTGATACAATTAAGAGTATACTTCATGCTTTATGTATTCAAATGTATGTTGATGTATGCTCCATCCATACTTGTACTTCATGCTTTACTGCTTTCGTATGTTCAAATGTATGATTCATATCTTAATAAATGCGCCTCATGTCTTACATACTTGCTTTATGCCTGTTGTGCTTTAGGATGTTTTCAACATGTGAATATTTCTATTATGAATGTTCTATTTCTTGAGTGTATACTTTGATTCAACCTGTATACTTTTTCGACTGTATTTGCATTCCTCGAGCGAATTAACATGCCTTACTTGGATGTATCATATTTTGCGAGTGATTATGTGTCTGTTGTATAGACTAGGTGTCTTTCAAATGTTTCTCTTCCTTTGTATGCTACTGGCTTCATTACTGTTATGATTGTAACTTACAATATCTTATGTGAATACCTTGTGACTGTTTCATGTATGATAATTTGTTCCATGTATGATATGTTTCCAACATGAGTGCTTATTGCAAGTCGTGATGGCTACATGTCTGAAATATATTCTCTATGTCTGAAGTGTATTGGGCATGTATGTTCTATGCGAATGTGTTGAACATGTATGATTTTTGCCTTGTATAAGTGTATGACTGAAGATGTATGTGATTCGTGTCTTTTGCTTTGGATACTGTGTTTATGGATTTCATGCCTTATATGTACTATGTGTATATATTAAAGTAAAAGATGTTTGAAATTGTGATTGCTTGAGGACAAGCAATCTTGGGCAGGGTGGACTGTCATTTCCACGATTTTGTGAAGTTTAGAAACATAATTAAAATAATTAATCTTGTGATATCGCATAATTGTAATTGTCCAAGACAATATTACAATTATAAAATTATCATAAATGTTATTATGATATATAATAAACATTAAAGTATACAAAATGAATATAAAATAATATTATAATGATTAAACAATTATGATTATTCTAGAATACAAATAATGCTAATAATGAATATATAAAATTATATATATATGTATACATCTTATATTTGATATTTGAATGTATATATTGAATATTACATATTACATTAATACATATAGATATAATAATAATAATAATTTAAAATAATTGACATTAAATAAATATTCAAGGCTAATATAAATGTGCGAATCTTATAGTTAAAATAATAACTAAACCAATTAATGGTGCAATCCCTCCCGAGTAGTCGCGCCCTTTGGGAAAGCTATCGAGTACTTAAGGGATATAGATCCTACGAAAAGAGGGAGACTCGGACAATCTGACCACAAACAGAGAGCAGCAAACAGGGATAATACAAAACAGATTGAATATGTAAAGCAACACTGACAAGGACGAATAAGAACATATTCTAAGGAATCGAATGGGACCGGCGGCTGAAGAAGTAGTGACTTGCAAATATAATAATAACCGCATTGAGGGGAATGAGAAATAGCTTTGGTTCTAGCGTGTGTTTTAGAAGACCGTTATCAAGATCACTATCGGTTCTGTAATATTCATAAGAACCCGAGACTTTGATTGCTCATATATATTGCTGAGAATATATTAAACAGTGGAGAGATTTGGGAACTCGATATCGAGAATGTTGGTTTGCTTCCGCATCTCACAATCTTGGCTATGATTTGAAAAAAAGGAGTAAATAACACAATTGCAATTACAATCGCATCTAAGAAGGTTAGAATGGCTAATGGGAAAGACACGCCTGAAAGGCTCCGAACTAGTGTATCTTTCAGAGTGACTGACGCATAATAGAGGAGCATACTAGCATAGGCGAAAAAGGAGCAAAGAGGAATGGAAGATACCATCAGAGAATATAGGCTATTAGCACATAGATAGCCGGTGAATATTCAAAGGAGTAGGGCATCGACGTGAATGGATGTCACGAGCAATTCCTTGAGGATAGATGCTAAACTCCCATCGATAGTTGACGACCCATCGAACTTGAGTAATGATCAGCCTTCCGCCATGGAAATATATTTGCGGATCACACAAGGAGATCTCACAATGATTAACAATTACAAAGACAAGAGAGCCATACCAAGGTAATCTCGATTTGTGATATAAATTTCTTTATTCATGCATTATAATAGGATTCCATCCATAGGAACTTGAAGGATGCTAATATCTACTCCGAGGTATTTAGGAAATATTTGTCCTCTTAGACCTTATTAGATATTATCACAGAAACTTATTAATCTTTAACGCTTCTAATGTCTCTCGGAGAAACAATTTTGAGAGCAAGATTTAGGTTAAGTGCTTCCTCCGAAAGGGAACATTACATAAAGATCCTAGAAGACGCCAACGCTTCCACTGAAGTCCTAATTGAAAGTGACGCAAGTGACAGTGAAAGTGGAGGAACATTTGAAAATTTCAGAGATTTTGTTTCGAATAGCGTAAAACAAGAGACAGAATTGGGTAAGGAGGCCTCCATCAGAAATTTGCTACTTCCAAATTGGTGTAGAATACATGAGGCATTCCACTCCGAGATCACCTGCGCCATGTGTAAAGTGGCACTTGAACAAGTTGAAAAGCTCGTCTCGCAAGCCTCAATGAGGAAAGAAGATCAAAAGACAAGTGAAGGGAACACTGTGTTAATAGAAGAACTTGTAGAGGATGATAAAGTTCAGTCAAAAATAGAAGAAAAGGTTTCAGAGGTATGCAATCAGGGAGATTCACATACTCAGTCCCCTAGCCCCCTCATAGAGAATCAAGTATGGACCTTGAGGTTCGATGGATCAAAGTCGAAGAAAGGCAATGGAGCGGGGTTTGAACTTATTAGCCCAACTGGAGAAGCATATTTGGGTGCTTATAGACTTCAATTTGCATGCACCAATAATGTCACTGAATATGAATCCTTAATTCATGGATTGCTCCTCGCCATTCAGAAGGGAGCCAAGATTGTACACGCCTTTGGTGATTCCGATATTGTGGTCCGCCAAGTAAGAAAGCAATATGCTTGCCACGACAAGAGGTTGGGCCGTTACCGGAATCGAGTATGGGACTTGATAGAGAGTTTCGACGCATTTAATATCAAGCAAGTGTATAGGTCTAAGAATCCAGTTGCAAATTCGCTCGCACAAGCTGCTAGTTCCCTTGAACCTTTGGCCATGCAAGGATTGAAGAAATTTACAGTAGAATTGGTTTCAACACCAGCCATTCCCGACAACATAAAGAATTTTCAGGTGTTCGACGATGATAAACAGATTTTGGATTTTCTCACGTGCTCAGGCGTGTTCGAAGCACAAATCATTGATGAGGAAGAAACTGAAGAAGCAGAATTTGATACTGAAGGGATCCTTAACCTGAAGACGAATGTCATTCCGAGGGGAATGGTGGAATTAGAAAGACTGTTTGATCCCGATAAATTGAGTAGAAACCAGAATACCCAGGGCAATGATTGTGAAGCTGTTAATCTAGGAACAGAAGAACGAACAAAGAATGTTTTTATTGGAAAAGTTTGCACACCACAAGAAAAGGAAGGTATTTTGAAGCTGATGAAAGAATTTCCAGGTGTAATAGCCTGGGGGTATGAAGATTTGAAAACATATGATACATCATTGATTACGCACACAATTCCTTTGAAACCAGGCAGCAGGCCATTCAGACAGAGGCAGAGGTCGGTGAATCCATTGTTAGAACCATTGATTTATCAGGAGGTCAAGAAGCTCCTATCGGCTAGGATCATCTTTCCAGTAAGGCACTCCACGTGGGTCGCCAATCTTGTTCCAGTTAGAAAGAAGAACGGAGAGATAAGATTATGCGTAGACTTCCGCAATTTAAATAAAGCCTCTAAAAAGGATAATTATCCTTTGCCTTCATTAGACGAGGTGCTGCAGATAGTGAATGGCTCACAGATGATGTCCTTCCTGGACGGATATTCTGGATATAACCAAGTGATGGTAGAACAAGAAGATAGACTGAAGACAGCGTTCACCACAAAATGGGGAACCTTTGCATACAGAAGAATGCCTTTTGGATTGATTAACGCAGGAGCCACTTTCCAGAGAGCTATGGATATCGCTTTTCGAGATCTAGTGGGGAAGTGCATAATTATATATATGGATGACTTGACAGTATTCTCAAAGAAAAGAGGAGACCATGTTGATGATTTAAGGAAGATTTTTCAGAGATGCAGAAGATTCGGTATCTCCTTGAATGCAAAGAAATGTTTATTTGGTGTAACAGAAGGTAAATTGTTGGGTCATGTCATCTCAGAGAAGGGTATTTCAATTGACCCTGAGCGTATTGAGGCTATCTCCAGGATCGGCTTGCCCGGAAGTCAGAAGGAATTAAGATCATTCTTCGGCAAAATTAATTTTGTGAGAAAATTCATAACCGGATTTGCGGAGATAGTAAGGCCGCTGAATGAAATGCTAAAGAAGAATGCTAAGGTTGAATGGACCACGCAAGCTAGGAAGGCTTTTGATGAGATTAAACAAGCTATAGTGGACGCTCCGGTATTGGTGAGTCCGGATTACACAAAGCCCTTTTATTTGTATTCATTCGCTTCAGAGCATACTTGTGCAGCGGTGTTGACACAAAGAACAAAGGAAAAGGACGAGCACCCAATTGCTTTTATGAGTGCTCCACTGAAAGAAGCTGAGTTGAGATATCCCAGTGTTGAAAAACAAGCATACGCTTTGGTGAAGGCTGTGAAGAAATTCAGACACTACCTTTTGAGGAGCAAAGTCCACGCAATTGTTCCTGATGCTACCGTGAAAACATTGTTGATGCAAAATGAGTTAGGGGAAAGAAGAGGCAAGTGGGTCGCCACTTTGCAGGAATATGACATAGAGATACAGCCCATGAAGTTGGTCCGAGGACAAGCTTTAGCACAGACAATTGCCATGGTGGGTCCAGAGTTAGTACAACAAACGTATGTATTGGAGGAGGTATCTCCAGGGGAGTGGTACGACGACACCGTTTATTACTTGCTGAATCATAGGTGCCCTCGCCACCTGAATCCAGTCCAACGAAGAGCCTTGAGAATGAAGAGTCAAAAGTTTATGCTCCAAGGATCAGTACTCTACAGAAGAAATTATGAAGGAATTTATTTAAGATGTGTAGGAAAACAAGAAGCAAAGCAATTGATGGAGCATTTCCACGAGAAGTTTGGAACCGGACACGGAGGGAGTCTAGCCACGGCCCATCAAATTCTAAGAGCTGGATATTATTGGCCCACGCTCTTTAAAGACACATATGAGCATGTGAAGGCTTGTCACGTATGCCAGACGGCGGCAAATAGGGGAAGGCATCCTGCCATGCCATTACAGCCGGTGATCGAGGTCAGGCCCTTTGCAAAGTGGGGATTGGATTTTATTGGTATGATTAATCCGCCGTCATCAGGACAACACAGGTATATTCTGACAACTACAGATTATTGCACTAAGTGGACAGAGGCTCAGGCTTTGAGGCAGTGCACGGCAGATGTGGTCATCAGGTTCCTCGAGGAGAATATCACTACAAGATTTGGATGCCCTCACGCCCTAGTCAGCGACAATGGTTCAGCTTTCTCATCGCTGAAGTTTTCAAACTGGGCATTCGAGTATGGAATAACACTGAAATTTTCTTCTAACTACTACCCGCAGGGGAATGGACTAGCAGAGTCCACAAATAAGAATTTACTAAATGCTATCAAGAAATTGTTGGACAAGAATCCGAAAGATTGGCACACGCAGTTGAGGTTTTCCCTATGGGCAGACAGGATTAGAACGAAGAGTTCCCTGGGAACGTCTCCCTATCATTTGGTCTATGGACAGGACCCTGTTTTTCCAGTACAACTAAGAATACCAACTCTCCAGTTCATTCAGGAATATCTCGAGGGAGAGGATCAAGTTCAGACGAGATTATCTCAGTTGATGCATTTGGAAGAGAAAAGAGATGAGGCTCTTGAGAATCTGGCAAAACACCAGGCAGTAGTAAAGAGATGGTTTGATAAACAAGCAAAGATCAAGTCGTTCAAGATTTCTGACTTGGTTCTATACTGGGACAAGGCCCACGAAAAGAAGGGAGATCATGACAAGTTCGACAAGTTGTGGTTGGGGCCATATCAAATTTCTGAAATCCTTGGAGATAATGCATTCAGATTGCGTACATTGACAGGGGAGGATGTCCCGTTGCCCGTCAACGGACAGTTCCTCAAGCATTATTTCCAGCCCTAGGTTCTCTCCGAGAGCCTTCTTTGTAAAATATTAGGTTAGGTTTGTTTTTCCGTTAGCTTTTCGGTTTTCCTTTGTTTTGGTTTTGGTTTGTTGCCCTTTGGGTTTTTGGTTTGGTGTTTTTCCCTTGAGCTGTCCGCTCAAGTGGTTTTGGTTTGGAATGGGCGAGAATTTTAGGGTTTCCCGTTGCGGAGAAGGCGATGATGGTTTTAATTTTCACAATATGGTTTCTTTCCGCTGGGATGTGCAAAATTTTTGAAAAGGACTAAGGTTGTTTTCCCCTTGTCATCATCCAGTTTGGATTAAACTCGTCTTGGGAGGTTAACCCGTTATTGTGTCTCAACACATGAGTCTGATGATCCTAAAAACTTTACCTATCTCCACTTTGGGTCATTTTGGTTTCTCGGGAGAAGTCTCAGCAGGTGAAAATCTTACATCTTGCTTCAGCGCCACTGCAATTCTCAAACCCATTGGAGGCTTCATTGCCTGCCAGCCAATTGAGGAATTGACGGAGAAATCAAATGATGAAAAGAAAATGTGCTTGAAAGAAAAATCTGAAAGAAAAGAAAAATGAGAAAATGAAAATGAATGAAAATATTATGAAATATTGGTTTTGGGAACATACGAGTAACTCCACCGGGGCTATGGATGCCTGACCGGCAATGGAGCAATATTCGTGAGAATTGTAGCGACAACCTCGCCGGGGCTATGGACGCCTGACTGGCAGCGAGGCAATGTCCAGGATGCTTTTGAAGTTAAGATACTTATATAACTTGCGACGGCCGATTCCGGAAGTCGAGATGGTTTAGAAATGGAACGAATGCACACACTCACAGGGTCTTGGATGAAAGTGTTCTGATCCAATATCGGATTCTTCTCCCTTTTTGAGTAAGTGTCTTTTCTGTATGATGGTTTGAGGAAGATTTAATCGAGGTTCAATTCTTAAAGTGTTTTTCAACACTTTCCCGTGGAGTCGCCAGATGTTGTGACCTTTTCACACATCGCCCCATTCAAAATGGGGACCCATAAATTTTTGCTCCGTTCTGGTCTTTTGGCTTTGGTTTTTGTCTTTCTCTCTCGTTCTGCTTCTGTTCTGCTATCTGCTTTTCTGGGGACGTTCCCGTCAGCAAGCTTGAACGTAAGGTTCGACCAAGTCTGAAATTAGGGTTTCACGTTTTTAGGTCATATTGAGATCAAATTAAGTTGGTTCGTCAGCTTTTGAGCCTAGCAGAGTTATTACCATGTTTTCAGCAAGCATCCCCTAAATTTTCACTAAGTTCTGCCAACTTTCTATTTTTAGTAAGTGTCAGTTTAGGGTTGATTTTCTTAAGATTTTTACATTCGGGCAACTTCATTGCATTCCGAGCACTTCAAGTTCACTTCTAACAAAATTTGAGCAGAAACGGACAACTTGCTATTTTTAGCAGTTCTGCCTTCAGAGGCAATTTTCAGGGCTTAAACGCAGAGTTTTTCAACGCATGTCCGGAGATTCCTTGTGGGTTTTTCGAGACCTTCGCAGTGATGTGACATGCAAAGTATGATGATGACTTTCAGCACTCAGCCTTCGGAAGCCGATATTACGGTTTGCATGCAGACATTTTCGGTGCATGTCGGCATTTTCTTTCTGGGTTTTCCAAGAGCTTCGCGACGATGTAACATGCAAATGGAGCTGACTACTTTTCAGAAACTTACTATTTTTAGCCAGTGCATGCATGTTGAAGATTTTTCTAGGTTTTTCTGGGTTTTTCAAGATTTTTCGGGCAGTGTGACATGCAAGCTCACCCGACAGCCGGTTGGTCACCTTTTTGGCTGCTTTCTATTTTTAGCAGGTATCACTTGGGCAGCTACTCGACGCTTCAGAAATGCAAGCTGATCATCATGCAACTGAAACAACATCAAACGGAGCTCATCTGAGCAATACGCATAAAATTAGGGTTTCGAGCTTCAGCGCTAAAAATGAGGAGTCAGAGGTCAAAACGTTCAAAACTGAGGTATCCATCATGATTGACATCCTTCCGAGAAGCTGCTGGCAAAATTTGAAAGCAATCGGAGAACCTGCTATTTTTAGTAGGGCATTTTGGACAAGGGCTATAAATAGAAAGTTGATCTCGGCGTCAGCATACACAGGCAAGTTCACCAACGACGGGCACACTGTCCAGATTTCAAAGCAAGCGGAGCAAAGGAAGCCTCAGAAACCAACACTTACTATAAATAGTAAGTCACTTCGGCAGCGGCTATAATTGGCAGGTTAGCAACAGATCTCAGCGAGTACAGGTCAAGCACGTGATAAGAGTCCGTGGCGCGAATTTCAAAGCAAACAGAGTTACAGAGAATCAAGAATCTGATAAGTGCTATTTTTAGCAGGTTAATTAGGATTTCCTAAAATCAAGGGCGGAACCTGACAGTCACGCAGGAGCAGCATCCAGTGACGATCACCATGTTTCAGGCATCTGGCACATGAAATTTGAAGACTTTCTGAGCAGTTTCTATTTTTAGCAGGTTGCTAAAAATAGCAGGTACAAACAGACATCAGGCGCTGACAGAACAAGCTAGTCAAAATTCAGAGCAAAGTGAAAAATTAGGCTTTCGTGAGTCGATCCAACAATGGCGCCGGAATAAAAGAACTTCTAAAATAGAAAGTCGTGGTGAGTTAGGTTGACCACTAAAAATCAACCCAAATCTAGCAGGGCTAAAAATTTGCTAAAATGGATAAAATTTCAAGTCCGGCATTAAAGCTCACTTTGAAGGCTGAACAGGGGCGAAAATTTCACTAAGTCTGGAAAACTTGACGGAGACCCTGCCAAATGCGCCTTAACAGGTGGAGTAAGTGAAAAAATTTCTAAGGCATTTAAATTGAGCGTAGACATGGTGAAATGCGCCCAAGGAGGTTGAGGACTCAAAATTTCACTAAGTGTTTTAAACTGGACAGAGACCCTCCCAAATGCGCCCAGTGTGAAAAGTGAAAGTTAAGACACTTAAATGCGCCTTGATGCTTGGTAGGCAAAATGCGCCTGGATGTTGTGCATGTCATATGCGCCCCTCCTCAGATTTGAAGATCAACGTGCTAGCTATAAATTGAAAGCTCAAGCATAAGGATGCGCCAGGGTCTATAAAGGAGTTAAAAGTAAAAAAATAATCTAAGGCGTTTAAAGTGAATGTTTGACCCATCAAATGCGCCCCCTCTTGTATGCGCCTGAGGAGCAAAGGCGTGGCTAAAAAGTTTAAGTGTTAAAATTGAAAGTTGATGTGGTCAAATGTGCCTTGGAGGATAAAGTGAGCCTTGAAATTTCTAAGTGTTTAATATGAAAGCACCATGATCAATATGCGCCTAGGCCAAAATTAAAACCTCCATAATCAAAATGCGCCTGGCATTAAAAATGAAAGTCGGATGGGTCATATGCGCCCTTGAGGTTTTGAAAGTGAATGTTGATCATATAAAATACGCTCTAAGTTGAAATTGAAACCTCCACCTCTCATATGCGCCTAGTCAAAAGTGAGAGCTTGATATGTGTTTTGCGCCCAAGCCTGGAGGATGAGTTGATAAGTTTCACTAAGTATCAAAACTGGAAGTTGGGGGTCCCAAATGCGCCCAAGGCACAAAATTGAGAGTTGACCATGTGATTTGCCAAAAAAATTTGACTAAGTGTCAAAGTTGAAAGCAGGCTGGGTGATATGCGCCTAGGACAAAGTGAAAGTTAATACACTCAAATGCGCCCAATATTGAAAATGGATGCTTGGTAGGCAAAATGCGCCTAAGTGCCAAAGGTGAACACTTGATGGATGAAATGCGCCCCTAGTCAAAACTAGATGGAGGCACATCTAAATGCGCCTCAAGCTCAAACTGAAAGTTGATGAGGCAATATGCGCCCCTCTTGTTGTGGTAAAATGCGCCCAACCTAAAATGAAACCTTGATAGATCAAATGCGCCTAAGTTAAAATTGAAACCTGTGGGTCTCATGTGCGCCTAAGTTGAAAATGGAAGTTAGGCATGCCATTTGCGCCCCTCTCAAAGCTGGAACCTCCATGTGCTATTTGCGCCTCACTTCCAAAACTGAAAACTGACCATGCCATATGCGCCCAAAGCAAAAACATAAAATTTTGCCTAAGGCGTTGAAACTGAAAGTACAACCTATGTTGTGCGCCCTTGAAACTGGAAGAAGACTATGCTAAATGCGCCTTCAAAAGAATGATGGAAACTAAAATTTGATGAAGTCATTTAAGCTGAAACCTCACAGGGTTATTTGCGCCCAAAGAGAAAGGGATGAAATCTGAAGATGTTAAATGCGCCCAGGCCAAAACTCAACGCTCACATAGCCATATGCGCCTTTGCCTGGGAGATGAGAAATATTCTTAGTGTCAAAAGGTGGAAGTTAGATATGCTATATGCGCCTCATTTTGCAGGGAACTTAGAAAAAGGGTAAGCTAAAGGCTCGATATATCAAATGCGCCCAAGTTTGAAATAAAATTAGAGGGGCGTTCAAAGTAAAGCTTATCATATGCGTCCAAAGCTCATCATCTAATATGCGCCCAGAGAGGAGAAGACACAAAAAAACGTCTAAGTCATTAATGTAGTTAGACATGGATGTTTATGCTTGATATAAGTGAATTTCTTTTATCCATACCACTAACGTTCTTGCTGATGGTAAGCACGTCCTGTGTGGTCAACTGGACTTTTTTTATTCTTAACTTCGATCAAGGTTTATAGGTAGCTATGCATCATTGTGATGGTAGTTGCTCTATTGAATCCTGATTTGAACATCATTTTCATCCTTTGAAGATTGCACTTACTTTGTTGAGGCTGTCCAACAGGAGGCTAAACAATGTTTGTCGAAATTCATTTAGGTTGAGCGTCACATCCATTTGCATTTAGATTAGAATTTAGATTTTAGAAATCTCTGCAACCATTCAATTCTGCATAATCTTGGTTAGTTTTAGGAAACTTGCATCATAAAGCCAAATCATTCGCGCATAAATCCCCATTCAAAAGTACAAGTTGGTCATTACTACACTCATTTTGAACAACTACGTAAGTCCCCTCGTGAGTACACAGCATACACACATCAACCAAACTGAGCCTATTCGCATTTAAAGAACCTTGGAGTTGAAGGCGTGATCTCACTCGCAATCTTAGCACGCCGAATACTTTGTTCAAGAGAGAATAGGGTATCCATTTGGAAACTTTGTTCTACCTGGTTGGTGAGGTCACAAAAATCACATCAACAGGAAACTGGCGCTAGAAGGAGGGCGACTTCGAGAATTCTTGTAGTTAACATTCACATTCAGATAAGAAGGGATTTCGTCAAAAACAATTTATAGGAAAACAAATTATCATGAGTCAAGATGGTATTACCGCATAGAGAGATATTTCCAGTGTTGCAGCCTAATTTGGGATTTAACGACGACCAAGAAGATATTCTTTCAGGATTGAACAATCTTGCTTGGAAGACAAAGGAGAGTTACGCTCAGTATATGCAAGCTTGTGTTGTGTTGCGAGAAGAGGAAGAAAAGGCCATTGAGATTCAAGTTGCAATTGAAAGAAATTTGTTGGACCAAAGGCACCCACTCGCTCCCCTTCCTCCCCGTCAGTAATCAGCCACATCCTGGATCGTATTAGCTCGTTTTCTCCAGACAAGTTGAAAAGGATTTTGAGGTCTGCACCTAGTTCGTCTAAAGAATTTGTGGAGTTAGAGTTGCCTACTCGAGCAAGGAAGAAGAAAGAAGTACGTGTACGTGAAGAAGTTTGTTCAAGTGAAGGAGAAACAAGTGGAATAGAAATTTCAAATTTGTTCAAGACTCCACCAAGTGTTTCGAGGTTTGCTCAACCAAAAACTGTCCAAGTTTCTACACCAGTGTTCGTCCAGCATCCAGTTCAAGCTACCCCACCTCAACAGCCACAAGCGACCCCGATAATCGTATATCAAAGGAGGCAGCTAAATCAAGCAATGGCTCAACCAGGAGGTCAACCCGCTCCAAATGGAGCTACGTGGTTAGTAACTAATCCATCCCCTTTAGAGTTTGCAGACTACCATGAAATGCCGAAGAACCCAGAACACTTTTGCACTAAGTATCAAGCTAACGATCCAAACCGTTCTGCTGAAGATCATATCAAGATGTTCGAGGATAATCTGCGTAATAGACAAATTGCATACGCAGATGTAGCTTGCAGACTGTTTCCCTATTCTTTGGGAGAAGAAGCACATTTCTGGTTCATACATTTGCCAGTTGGATCTATAAGGACATGGGAGCAGATGAAAGAAGCTTTCATTGGAAAATTTGGCATTCCTATTACTCCAGTAGAGCTTTTCCGTCAATTCAGTGAAGTTAGAAGACAAGATAAGGAACCCATTCATGCCTTTAACAACAGATTTCAAAAAGCTCTCACAAGGTTACGAACCCCTTACATAATCACTGATGCTAGGGAGAACTACTATGCAGCTTTGGACCCATTGACGGCAATGTTCGTAAGGCAAGCCCATCCTACTCCAGCGGACATGAATCCTAAGTGCTCTAAATAATGCCAGAGAAGGTTGAAATATTTTCAAAATCATCCTAAACAAATGACCTTACTTTCGAAAAGAAAGGCCCCAATCTGTTCTTTAGGCCATCTGCAGTCATCTCCTCTGGAGTCAGTCTTCTAGCAAATATAGACTCGAGTGTGTTCAGGACTCCTTCCAGAATATTACCCATAGCCTTTCTAACTCTAGCCGAATCTGCCTATGTTGCATCAAAGAAACCTTGACTCGTGACCACCGAAGAATACCAACTGGTGGAGTCATATCTATCACCCTCCTGTATCACGCCTCCTCCACCAAAGTCTGCAAGGGCATGTGCATCAAAGCCTCCAAACAAAGAACAGTCGTAGTCTGATAGATATGAGTCTCACTTCAGGCCTGATCAACGGTGTCCATGCATGCCAAAATGCTAGAGGCCTACTGATAAGCATGAACGAGATCCTCCATGAACTTCTTTGTCTCAGTGCGAACATTGCCAACCCACTTATCTACCTCCTGAGCCATCTTCCTCAAATCCTCCAGGCCACTAACTAATTCTCTCGAGAATTCTGCTAGAAGGTCAACTGTTGGGTTCTCCTGTCCACATGGATGGGCTAAGTATTGCACGTAACTAACCAGTGTCCTATGCTCCCTCTTCAATCGTTTGTACTTCCCTTCGGTTCGGAGCAACCTGTCCTTGAGTGCCTGATAAGAGTTGTCACACTCCTCAATTATCTGAGCCCTTGTAGGGCGGCCTAACTCCATAGTGGTGATCACAGAATTTTCTGGAACAGCATCATCTTGATCACACTCAATCCTGGGAATGGCCACATGCAGTGTGCAAGAACCATCTTCGTCCATAGAAATCTTTGAGAATTTTCTGTCCTTCTTCTTCTCTGGCGGTGCACTTATTCTACTAAGGAATTCTTCCATCTCAATCGCTGAGTCAATCTCCTCAGTAGGATCCCTTCTCATTCTTTCCCTTAGCCAATCTGGCACTGCCTATTGCAGGTCACAAACAATAAGTGGTTGCTCCTTTCTTGCTTCTTCTTCATGCACTTCTTCTCTATTAACATTCTGATGAGGCTCATCAATCTCCGTCTGCTGGGTATCTTCTCTTGAAACTTGAGCCTCCTGTCCTGCAGTAGTCTCATCCTCTAAGGCTGCCTCAATCTCTGGTTGGAAGCAGGTATCCGTGGTTGTTTCCTCTTCTTCTTCCTGCTGGTTGTCTCTTCTAGGCACGTTGACATTTTGACCAACTGACTCCCTATGGGGTGGCTGATTTGCTTCTTGTAATTCTTGTTCTTCATTCAACCTATTTCTTTGGTTTGCAAACAATGAGACCTCCTATACACTTGGAGAGTTAGCCCGTGATGGTGTGGATGATGCTTCCTCAACTCTATGAGGCTCCTGCTGAACTTGTTCCTCTCTTCGTGGTTCTGAAGCTTGGGTGACTTGCTTCCTTTTTCTGACTGTTGGCGGCCTCTAGTCACCCATCAAGTTGTAAGTGAGAGGAATTGACCTGCTTTTAAGTCTGTTCACATGCCTCTCCACCCTATTTCTTGTAAATGTCAACACTGGTATGCATAATGTATCCAAATCTGTAATCTCCGGCTCTGACCAATCAGGAAGAAGGACCCCTGTATTTCTCACTGTCTCATAATCAGGCTACATAACATTCACATCCTCATCCACCTAATCTGGAACTGGGATAATCTCACACTCTCTAATCATGTTTAGAGGTATCCTAGAAAACATCCTTCTCCTAATCTCGGCATCATCCACTGCATTAGCCCAGAGATCCTCAATATGTGCCTTGTGTCTGAACTCCTCAGTCAACACCACTCTGATATTCCTGTAAGGATCATAATCCTGCTTTCAAGTGCCTGCAAGTGTGATACGAGAGGTGGAAAAATTGGAACTCATCTTTAGCTTCCTTGGCTGCTTGCAAGGTGGGACAAACTTCATCTAAATTTCCCATGACGATAAGAAAGTCTAGTCCTCCTTTCTTCTTCTTTTTTTGAATCCTGTCATAGGCAATGAGTTGCCTAGATATCTCTAGCATCAATATTCTGTTCGTGGGGTATCTTGGCAATCTAAAAGGATATGATGCGAACCCTTGCAGCCTTATATATGTGAATTTCAGAAATTGGATAAACCAACATCCATACATCTCAATCAGCTCCTGAGCTTCCTTTGATATTCTTTGGTGAATTCTTCGTGGAAGAGTCTTGGTTATGTGCATCGTGAAGGCATCATTAACTCTTTTGTAGTGAGAGGTGTTGTTCAAGTGCAACTGTGGGCAAGCCTCATGAATCTTAAACTGCTCAGGACCACACCCAAGTGGCTCCCCTTATAAGATAATCCCCTGTATTTTGTCATTCGACCCAGCATATAAATCACATATGAACTCATATAAAAGGTTTTTGTTCTTCTCAAATTTCTAAATTGTTCGTGTATTTTATCACTTATCATCCTCACCCAATCTACACGGTCTTTTCCTTCTAACATGATGCTGATGAAATAGAACATCCACGGGTCGAAGATATAGGATTGGGGACTTCCATTCACCCTACTGAGCATCATAATCAGGTCACAATATTCTTGCTTTACATCATCTGAAATTATCTGCTTGGGCAGCTTGGTGCGAGTAGGCC
>VDFB02331168.1:0-29035 GCA_007258455.2 Sequoia sempervirens
AGGAACATCAGCTTCTTTATCAACAACATTAGCTCCTACAATTTTCTTCATGGGATATTCATTGGCAATCTGTTGAGGTTCCTCAATTGAAAGGTCAACCTCCTCTAAGGCTGCCTCAGTGTTTACTGTTATAACTTTCTCAGATCCAATGCCAGTTGACTCTTCTACTAGAAATTCACCAATAGCATGTTGAAATTCTTTTATTGGAAGCTCATTCTTTGTAATTTGATGTACATTCTTTGTATGATCGGACAACCATACTTGTTCTTTCACCTCTTCTGTTGACTCTACCGATGCTTCAATATTGTCGAATTCATGAATAGGTTTCTTAGGCATATCATGTAACATAAGGATTTCATCAACATCCAATCCTCGAGAATCAACTACCAGTACATAATTTCCCAAGCTTGTTTCAAAAAAGAGTACCTCCTTTAAAGTATTTGTATTAGCCTGGCTTGAAGCACCCTTTTGTTCAGAAAGCACATCTCTTTCAAGAGACCTTAGTATTGCACCCTTGATTGTAGGATCCCTTAACAACTCATGAGAAGAGAGACTTACTTTGACTTTCTTGAGTTCTTCTACCACACATTCTCCTATTTGCTTTGCAATCATGGTAGAACAATTGTCATCAAAGCTATCCACAAATTTATCCCTGTTTCTTTCAACGCTTCCTCCTTTATCAGCATCGGATTGTCCCCTATTTACGAAATATTGAGTAGGCACATGATGGAATGCTTGAACCTCTTCAGTTATAGACTCTTCTTCATCTAGTGGACCATTGTCATTCTCCTCATTATTTCCAAAAGGTTGAGCTACATATTCTGCATTGTTTGCATACTCTATTTCAACACTCTTGTCTTGTTCTTCTTCTGGTCCATTCTCTTCACTTCTTGGAAATGGGACATGATTCACCACCATGACTGATATGTCATGAGGATTAGATGTTACTATCTCTTGCCCACTTGAACTGTTGATGGAATGTTGAACTTCCTCCTGGAAAATGGACACAACAGTCTGGAATTCTTGACAGTCTGATTCAGAATGCTGATTAGTGTTGTGAAGCCTGCACCATCCTAAAAGAGCTATTTCAGCTAGGTAAACTCCACTAGATTTTTTGTTTAGCTGATCCAGAGATGTTAGGTCTCCTCCATTATTCTGACATGGTGACTGTCTTCCATCAAATGTTGGCCCTGAGCATTGATCTTTATCAAGATGTTGTCCTTTGTCGTAATTCCACTCTTGACCTTGATCATAATTGGACTTAGTTCCCCTTTGGATGGCCTGAGGTTGATTATTTCGGTTCCTTAGGTAGGTGACTTTGGTGGCCAACTTCTCAACTAGCTCTGCGAGTGCATCCAACCTCTCCTTGTCTACACTATTTGATGGAAGAAAAACACATGTTGAGTTCTGCACAGAATGTGACCCATGGTTCAAGGGTTGATTAAATATCTCAGAGCTTTGCAAATAGCTGGGTACACTAACTTGCTGATGAGGAAATGCACGATGGTTCACATTTGGAGGGTAATTTGGCATGGGCGGAGCTTGATTCAAGGGATGACCTGGATGTGGAACCAAGGGTAATTGAGGGACCAGACTCAACGTAGGTGTTTGGTTAGCTAAGGGTCTAGACAAGTGTTGTCTCAAGTATGTGCTCACTTTAACAGCCACATCATAAGCTTCAAGTAGGTTGGCAGGAGGGTTTTCTCTCCATTTCACAAAGGTTGATGTTAAACTATCCAAAGCCTCATAATAAACCTCCCTGGTAGAGGCATCATCTATAGCATAAGGGGGTTGCAGCCTAGCATAAGCCCTATGAAATCTATTATTGAAAGCCACTATTGGTTCATTTGCTTCTCTCTTGACTCTAGTAAACTACAGAAGTAACTCATTAGCACTGATTGGGATCTTAAATTTCTGTAAAAATGGAGTTTCCAATTGAAGCCAAGTAGTGATAGATCCAATAGGAAGATGGTTATACCAATAAAATGCCTCATCCCCAAGGGAATATGGGAAAATTATGCATGCAACATCCTCATGATTAATTCCCCTATCCTTAAGGGTGGTTTTAAAAATCCTAATATGCTCCTCTGCAGTCCTTTTGGGATCATTAATGTGAAACTTGGAGCAAAAAAGCTCAGGATTTTTAGGCATAGGATTGTAGTGGTTAAAAGATAAGGGAGATGGGTTATTCACCAAGAAATCCATTGATGAAGGTGGAGGTGGTAGAGGCTTGATTTATGACTAGCTAAAGTTGTTGAATGGGAATGTCCTCAGAATCAGATGAAGATGAACATGATGAAGATGAGGATGATGGAGATAATGGAGGTGGCCAGTTGGATGATTATTCTCCCCTTCTGCTGGTCCTTCTTGACCTATTAGCAACTGGTAATTCTTGAAATTCCTCCTCCCCTGGAGTAGATCTGGTTCTTCTTCTAAATCTTTCAGGAGAGATGGCAAACAAAAATCGATCCAGCTTGCTTATTCAGGCCCTCCTTCTAGCGCCAATCTGTTGATGGTGTTTTTTGCATAGCAACAACTCAGACAAGATACAAGTATCATATCTCTCTTGAAAGGTAAATCTCTATCAACAAGCCTCAAGAGATAACCCCAAGGTCTCTAATGTCAGGTCTTGACAATGCATAAACAACACAATGATAATGTGAAAATGTTGGTAATCACAAAGGGACCTTACTACAAGAAAATATTGAATCTTAAGTTTATTATATCTAGCAATACGATGATACTTGTAATCCTAAATCTAACCCAAATGATAAAGAAATAACAAAAGATAAGGTTTCAAAAGACTTCTAAGATTAAAATTACTCCTAGGATTAATAATGCCAATGATGAAACACTTAAAATGGACCAATCCCTCAGAAACTGATTCCTGCTTGACCCAAATGGATCTACAATCTCACAGAAACAGTGCAATCTTCTAAGGCATAAAATATTTTCAGATCATGAACATTCATTCAAACCAACCCAATTTGTAATTGAAAATGAACAAATATCCACAATTGAACTAAGCACATTGAATATAAGGTCCAGGGTAACTTTGCAAAGCAACTAACAATCAGCTAGCTGCAAAAAGTATGGACCGGGGATTTCTACAAACACTTCAAGAATCAAACCATAAACACCATTGAATCATATCTAAATCTAAATCTAACATACATCAACTAACCTTGAGCAGTTTCAAAAGATAGAATAATAAGAACCATGCAAGATAAGTCAACACAAAGAGATCACCAGAAATCACAATGTCTTCAATTATATTGAATAATCCAATGACAACAACAATTCCAATGTTCTATGTTACAACACTTGCTCCAAAATAGACTAACTCCTAGCTCTAATTCTTGCTTTACTACCCTACTTGCTTCTAAATCTAATTCTTCTAGTCTTCTGACTTCTACTACTCTTCATATTGTTCTTGTTACAGTCGATCAGAGACTATGTTGTCATCATTATCAGATCCTCCCATAGAAGTCTTAGAGTCATGAATATTTCCTTTTGGAATCACATAAAATCATTCTCCTAACACTGACAACCGACCACTTCAGTTCAAATTTTCCATGATTGTTGCACACTGTCAACTTTGATCCTCATGTTTTCCTTCCATCGTATGGTTACAGATCATGTGGTCATAGAGATTCTTATTTTGTGTGATCCAAATTATTACCTTGGGTCTTTGCATTTTGCAAATTCTCTGGGAAATCGTTTCTTCGGGAATTGAAGTCTTTCGGGGAATCCGAGATGAAACGGATTACCCAAACTTTGTAAAATCCACACTTTCCCCAAAATTCCCGAAAGTCTATTACTTTGTAGATTCTACCAGTGAAAAGATTCATCATTATGATACTTCAGTGCAATCGCAAAGTCCACCATCAGGCCTATGGAAATGAGACTTTCGATCCATCATACCCTTAGCTTGCCTCTGTACTATAATCTCAAATCCTTCATTATGTATTATTTTCTCCATTGAAATACAATTGACTCCTACAACAAAGGCTCACAACCCATGTTGACTCAATTGCTATCTATTCTTGGATTCCATGCACCCACTTCATTTAGTCAACCATCTTTGCACTGTCATATTTTAAAACCAATAAAGACAAAGCCTATGCATTCTAACATGGCAATCTGAATGTTAATGATAATCAACATGGAGGAATGCATTCTGAAATGTATATATATATAAACCAATTTTCTTGCACAATCATGCAAAACCAAGGTTATCATAGTGACTGAAAGTTCCATTTTCTAAGATAGCATTAACGCCATTAGGGAAATAAATTAATCTCAAGAACCTTATAATTTGCATGATGAATCAAATAAAGCACACAGATTCCAAACAGACTTTGAGAATCCGAGGAGGTAAAGGAATTTCAAAAAAATCTGATGGACACGGAATTCCGCGAAGGACCGAAATCTTCAAAGTGTAGTGGAAAGTCCTCCTCATCGGGTTTTTAAGAAAACTGGGGAATTCTGCTTAGGGAGGAAATTCCTAAAAGTAGTCAAAAACCCAAACTTTGTATGGAAACCTAGGATATTCAATAATAACTTCAAGGAATCATTCGCATGAGCAGAATAAAAATTCAAGCACATCTGGAAGCGACCAAGTTCAGCAATCAAAGGACCAAAAGGCATCAAAAACCAGAGTCAAGAGGGTCCCTGATTTCAGCGGGTCATGTGTGCGAAAACTGCACAACACGATGAACACTTATGAAGCATCAAGTCCTCCAATGCATACACATGTGTCCAAGCATGAATCCACACATCCCATGCCATGCTTCATAAATGCACTCCTCAAGAAGACTCAATAATGACAACCAAACCACTCAGCCAACCTAAACCACTACACATGTGTTTGATTTTATAGACACAAGCTCACACAAAATACAACTACTGGTAAGGTGAAACCATGTACCACAAAACCATGTGAATACAAAACCACTAACCCCTTATTTAATATTGGGTACTAAGACATCAAATTATTTAATATTTCTCCAATATTAAATTATTATCACATGTCTCCCACACAAATAATAATAATACAATGTTAAAATACAACATAAGTGGGTCCCCAAATAATTACCTAGTGTGATTAACAACACGACCAAGGTGTATCATAGCTAAATATTTATTTAATTACAACATTATAATAAATCATTTTATGCAATGGTGTACAACACCATATCCCAACATGGATCAATTAAGTTTTTCATGTGTTAACTATTGGAATCATAGTATTATTGATAACTCATCCATAATAACTATTTCACATTAAAAACTCTCTTATAAGGCGTAGAGAAACCATTTGGTATTCAATCCAAATACTAAATATGATAATTAATTTAAATTAAGCAATTCTATTGTAAATGAAAAGATTGCATGTATCTAAGTGTTCTTACCTAAGTAAATCCACAAGGAAAATATCTTATTGTTGGGAGAGAAAAACAAATAAACTTAGTAATGTCATCAACATATTTCTGTGTAATTAAAAGGGGTATATTCGAATGTTATTTTCATTGAGACTAACTTTTAATACATAAATTTTAAATAAACTAACTAGGGTCAACTATTCTACACTCAAATGAATTTGTTCAAGTTGAGATAACAAAGGTAGACTAAGAGAATTTAAGGGAAAGGATTTAAGTTAAGTGACCAATTAATTTGTGAGATCCTAGTAACAACACTATTTACTCAAGACATTTGTAAGAGTTTAAAGTCAATTATCAAATAAAAATAAACTAAGGGAGTCGATCAACAAAAACTTATCAACCAGAGACTTTGGTATTAGCATCCTCCTCACCAGAGAATTTAATAATGTATCTCTTGAAGGTAGATCTAAGTGCTACTATTACTATCACATGCCCCTTCTCAACCACTTTAGGTACCATCTTCTCATAAGCTTCCCATTTTTCCTCCTTTTGTCCCTAGAAACTTTGGTGAAGGATGCTATTGATCTTTCCTCTAGAAACTTGGATAAACCTCCTATCCCTCTACACCAAGGGTTAATCCTGAGATTATATCACTTTCACCTTGCATTTCTTCCTCTGAATCCCATTCATGCAACCTTGGTTAGTGATGAGCTTGAGCTCCCAGATGAAACCCACAAGAAACCCCCGCTGATGCTCTTGGGTCCAAGTGAAAACTCAACCTTCTTTCTAACCAACCTACCCCTGACACCAACCCAAAATGGCCAAGTAAAACAAAAAAAGTAACCCTGTGTAGCCTCAAAGAAATGACATGGTTGAGTTGTGTGAGCTGAAGAACACCCTTGTCAAAAGGGTTGGAAAAAATCTATCTCCAAGTCTAACCCTAATGTGAAAAAGAAAAAAATCTATCTCCTTTTATGTTGAAGAACCTATCTCAGAGAATGAGGATGGGGATGTTGATACCAAAGTCTCTGGTGAGGAGGATACCACGGCTTCCATTGAACTGGAAGCTATTGTGGAACTAAATAGTGTGAGTAGATCTAATAGAATGGCTAAACAAAACCTTGAGGTCTTAATTGATGACATATCAAGTAGTTTTGAATAGGATAACAAGTAGGAGGACAATAAGGAAAATACTATTGAGGATGCAGATGACTACGTTGATGGCCCTAGTCACTTGTCGGAGCTTAACAAGATGATTTTGAAGGACTTCACCCCAAACTCCTCCAGTCATCATCTGGGGAAGGAGGAGGCTAGCATGTTTGGCCATTGTACTGTTGATGATTACAAGGCTATGTTGGCCTATGTTAGCACTCTAGAAAGGAAACTGAACTACCTTACTTGCTTCACCATCAAGGTGATTCATCACTCTATCATAACTCTCACATCAATGTTGTAGGATGACATCAAGAAAAATGACCCAGACAATGTTTAATGCACAAGACAACTGAGAGGGGGGGGTGAATTAGTTGTACCTTAAAAATTCAAAACCCTCATTAACATTCAGATCCACATTAATTCATTAAATCCTTAAATCACTTATGATGATTTAGCATGAAAAAGAAAATATCAAAAATTGAAACAACTTAACACCATACACAAGAGAACACTAGATTTATGTGGAAAACCCAAGAAGGGAAAGCTACGATGTGGATTAGCTCACAATATAAGATATCAAAACTAAATACAATAGGGATCACTACCCAAAGAAGAAAGGCTCACTGCCAGAATGTAAAAGCAGATAGAGAAAGGATGTTACATAGAAAAGAATCTCAATGTAACAAAGAATCCACCACAATGACATCAACACCTTTGCAGTCTGATTGAAGAATTGTAGCCACCTTATTCTCACTACATCCCATAAAATAACACATGAAAGTGTTGAATAGGAAAACTAAGAGGGGGGGTGAATCAGTTGTCACAAAATTAAACCTTTAATTCAATCACCGAAACTAATACTTAATACTGCTTAAATGATTAATCATCAAATACTAATGCAGAAACTAAAATCCAACACATAAACACAATAACACTAGATTTACGTGGAAATCCCAATGAGGGAAAAACCATGGTGAGGATTAATTCACACTATAGAGAATATCAAAACTGATTACAAAAAGGCTCACTACTTGAAATAAGGACTCATTGTCCAGAACAAGGACTCACTTTCCAACAGGGCTACAATCCAGAGGGATCACTGCCACAGAGATACAAAGAAGACAAAGAAGACTTGTTACATAGAGATTACAATCCCAATGCAACAAAGGATTCCACCACAATCACTTGATCAACTTGCATGAATGATAGAGTTTTCCTTCTGCTCATTGCATCCGAAAACTCAGCATTAAGCTTCAGACTGATCTCCCAAAATCTCAACACACACTCTTACTAAATAGAATCAATGTCACACCAAACTGCACTTTCTCTTTTCTCTTATCACTCTTCTTCTTTTCTCTTGTATATTTTCCATTAATAACTCATCTTGCATTTATATCATCTTCAACTTTGAAACATATTCAAAGTCATCAATCCAAATCCAAATTCAAATTAGGTCGGTGACAAAACATCCTAGGGTGGAATTAGAATGAGGGCGACCCAAACACATGCTTCATAGGGACCCAAATAGATCCAACACACTTCATCATTTTTGAAAGTAATATTTCACACAAGGTCGGCCACACTAGTGTAAAACACATAGAATCATTAAGCGTGAAATTTATAAATGCCAAAATTAACTTCAATACAATTAGGGAAACTCAAGTTTAGAACCACATGTCATAAGACTTCATCAAAGAGAAATCTGGATCGACAACATTTCTCTCGAACCTCAACTAGAAACATAGAAAACCATAGTTCACAATTGGTGAACACAACTTGCACTGCACAATGAACCAACAACCAAAAATATGAATATAACACTTTCTAACAACCATGAACAACATATCTGAACCTCACAACTATAGGAGCAAATCCAGACCAAAAACCAGAGCAACCATTGAACATCTCTTTATTATAATTTTCTCAATATCCTTGACATATACAACCAACAACAACTAGTAGATAACCAGCTGACTGGTTGACATCAATGACAACACCTTCAATCTTTACATTCTTGCAACAATCTCCCCCTTAGAAGATAATTTCATCTATTGTTTTTATCTCGATCTTCCTTTCCTTTTTCACATCCTTCTTCTCCCCCTTCGATGTCAATGGAAAAGGAAGAATAATACTTTACATTGATTTCCCCTTTGACATGAAAAAAAATACTCATAATGACAACACCTAATACTACCTGCTCCCTCTGAGAGGTAGCCACCAAAACATCATCCCAAAAGAAAGATATATCCATAGATCCACATGACTGAGGCATCTCCATATGCATCTAGCTCAAGAAAGGAGGGGAAATAACCCCCAACTTCTCCCGAAGATACTCAAAACTATCTTTAGGAAGATCCTTCATGAAAATATCAACAACTTGATCCTTCATTAGAACATACTCAAGCTTTACTTCATTCTCCATGACCTTCTCCCTCAAGAAATGATATCTGATAGATATATGCTTCATCCTTGAGTGCATCACAGGATTCTTTGAAATGTTAATTGCACTTGTATTATCATAGAAAATAGAAATGGGATCACCATATACTACTGTGATATCTTTCAATGTCTATTTCATCCATAGAACTTGTGTACAACAAGATGCAACAACAATATACTCAACTCTAGTAGTAGACAAGGAGACTGAATCTTGCTTCTTACTGGACCATGACACCAATCTACATCTAAGAAAGAATGCACCACCACTTGTACTTTTCCTGTCATCTACACATCCAACCCAATCTGCATCTGTATAGGAACTAAGTGTAAAATTAGTATCTTTAGGATACCACAACCCATAATCTGGAGTGCCATTCAAATATCTGAAAATTATTTTATTAGCAACAACATGTGTTTCCTTAGGGTCTTCTTGAAATCTAGCCATAAGACAAACAACATGCATGATATCCAGTCTAGTAGCAGTCAAATACAATAGTCTACCAATCATAGATCTATACTTGCTCTGACCAATCTTAGATGAATCATCATCTTTTCCCAATTTGCATCCAGTCACCATAGGAGTACTTACCGGTTTTGAACCATCCATCCCAAACTTCTTCAACATTTCTCTCACATACTTAGACTGTGAAATGAAAATTCCCTTCTTTGTTTGATTAATATGTAGTCCAAGAAATAAATTCATCTCCCCAAACATAGACATTTCAAATTCTTTCTGCATTTCTTCCTCAAACCTCTTGCACATATTTTCATTCCCTCCAAAGATAATGTCATCAACATACACTAATACAATCAAGATTCAGTCATTTTCAATCTTAAAGTACAAATTACTATTTGTCATACCTTTATTGAATCCTTGCTAAATCAAATGCTTATCTAACCTCACATACCATGCTCTAGGAGCATGCTTCAACCCATATAAAGCTTTCTTCAATTTGCACACCATATCCGGCTGATTTGTTAACTAAAATCCTTCCAGTTGTTCCATATAAACTTCCTCTTCTAGTTCACCATTGAAAAATAATGACTTGACATCCATCCATTAGACTCCAGCATTTGTTGGTTTCAAGCAAATGCTGGGCGAACATCCTTATAGCTTCCACCTTCAAGCACCGAGAAAAGCTCCTAAAAATACACGCCTCCACTTCCATGAGAGCCTCATAATGCTCTTCGTTTCTAATGTAAAATTTTCCATTTTCATTCAACTTATTCTTTTGAATAACTACTTTGATCCAATGATTCTTTCTGCTATCTTGGGACCACCCTAAGTTTCCTGATTTTTTCTAACTCCTATTATAAGTTCTTCTTTCATAGCTTCCTTCCAATGTTCATCTTTACAAGCTTCACATATAGTCTTTGGTTCAATCTTAGAAAGTAAACATAGATTCACTTTAGTAGTAGCTATGCGTCTAGTCAACACGCCTTGTGTCTTGTCTCCAATAATCTCTCTTTCTAAATGATTCTTCTATACATATTTCGGTGTCTTAAGGGACATCACTGGAGCATATTATTTTGTTTCATTTTGTTCATCCAGCTTTCCTTGCTCATATTTTTCTCGTTCTTCCACAATTTCTTCTATTTGTACACAATCACGCTCATCAGATACATATCCGTCAACATCAATAGGATTCTTCATTGTCTCATAAACCTTCATATTTAAGCTCTCTACAATCTTTCTCAGTATTTTACTGAAACATCTGTATGCCTTGCTATTAGTAGAATATCCAAGAAAAATTCCTTCATCACTTCTTGCATCAAACTTCTACAATTCAAAGCTTCCTATCTCTATGATATAGTTACTTTAACCCAAATACTTTGAAATATTTAATAGCAGGAATTTTCCATGCCATAGCTCATAGGGAGTATTTGTACTATTTTCTCTTGCTTGAACTCGATTGAATACATACAAATGTGAGTGTGAATAGCTTCTTTCCAACAAACTTCTCTCCTCGTGCAAAACCACAATCTTCAGCAGAACACATTGATCTAGTAAATCTCTTTTGAATCAGCAGTGTTTTTCTCCTCTCAACAACTCCATTGGTGCTGTTGGTTATCAAGGCAGAGCATCAGCTTCTTTATCCTATGCACTTCTGCCAAAATATTTTAGAAGTCAAGTGGAGGTGAATTCTCCACCTTTGTCAAACCTTAAGAATTTTATCTTCAAATTCACTTCATTTTCAACCATAGCTTTGAATGCCTTGAATCTATCTAATGCATCTGATTTCTCTCTAAGAAATGTAACCCATGTATATCTAGAATAATCATCAATCAAAAGCATAAAGTACCTTTCACCAAGTAGACTTCTTACTCTTGTAGGACCACAAAGATCTGTATGAACTAAATTCAATAGTCCGGTAGTGGACTGTTCCTTTGATTTGTAATGATTTTCTGCTTGCTTTCCAAACTGACAATTCCTGCAAATAGCATTAACAGACTTTGTAAATTCTTCTTAAATATCTCATGGATTGAATAGCACTAATCCTTGCCAAGTTAGCAAAATTCATGTGACACATTCTCCTATTCCATAATCAACTGCCATTAATCTGAGTCATAAAACATCGTCCATCAACACCCTTAAGTTGATAGATATTCCCTTCATATTTCTTTCCTGTAGCAATCAATGTTCCAGATCCTTTCCAAATCTCACATATCTCATCCTTAAACACACGATCATATCCTTTTCTGCACATCTGACCAACACTCAACAAATTATGCCTAAACCCTTAACATAGTAGACATCATTAGTATGATGCTTTCCATCAAAACTTACTGAACCTATCCCACATATTTTAGCAGTAGTATCATCTCCAAACATAACCAAGCCTCCATCATATTTTTCAAGCTTAACAAACTTACTCTTATCACCAGTCATGTGATGTGAACAACCACTTTCAACTATCCAAAAATTATTTTCTTATTTAGCATGTAGGGTAGAGATAATCCTACCTTCATTTGTCTTAAAGAATTAATAGAAGTAGGTTCATCCTTAATCACTGCAACAAGCATCTCATTGCCAATGTGATCTCTCATATTCAATCCCCACTGTATATACCTGTTTCCATTCACATAATAAGCCTTTGTTAACTTTCTTCCCTTTCTTTCACTTCTCATATATTTTTTATTTCTAGCTCTTTCTGGACACTTTGTGAACATAATGACCTATTTCTCCACAACTAAACATTTAAGGGAAAAAAAATTTCCCTTCTTATACTCACTGACGCTCTTTCCTGTATTCTTCTACAAAGCTAGCTTCTATTTCCATCAAAGTTTTCTTCATCCAAATCTTTAGCCTTTTGTGAAGTTTAAAAGTAGCCCCAATTTGTAACTCCATTCCTTAGACTTAGATTCCCTTCTTTGCAGATGTCAAAATCCTAACAATGTGCATCCCAGAATGTAATCCATAGTCCTGCTCAAATTAGCACTCTCACCTTCACTGTAGTTAATGTGAAGAGTTCTAGAATCTCACAATCCCTGTTTCACTTATAGCAGCACTGTCCTTCCTGTCTCCGCTTTACTATCTCATTCAATCTCTATACAGCTTAAATATTCTTATCTTCCACATATGCAGAAAGATCAAACTCCGTTTCCAAGTTCTATAATTTTTCCTTTAACTTTTTTCTTTCATCACTTCATCTGTGGCGCTTCTTTTCCAAAGCATCCCAAACTCCCTTAGTCATTTTCACCTTGAACTCTTGAATCAACTTTGAAATGCAATTAGACTATTCTTCAAGATGAACTTCTCCTTATTGTTCGCTTCATGTGCTCTAATCTCTTCAAGTGTACTTAGACCATTAGCAAGAGGAGTGTAAGTATTCTTGTAAGCCTTCTCCACATCATATCTACAATACTCCATATATTCTTTTCCATCAATACTTTCTAGATACCATAAAGGTTCCATCAAACCTCGATAATCAAACCATTCTGCTAGTCATCATCTCATTTCCTAGCCATCCCGCACTTTCCATGTTAATCTTTCACCAAGGAACTCTTCTAATACTAATTGTTGAATAGGGATAACTGAGAGGAGGTGGAATCAGCCTGTCACACAATTAAACCTTTTTAATTCAATTCACCAAACTAATACTTAATACCTTTTAAAATGATTAATCATCAAATACCACGTAAAACCCAAATCCAATACACACAAACAATAATACTGCATTTATGTGGAAACCTAATGAGGGAAAACCATGGTGGAGTATTTCAACTCACACTATAGAGAATCATCACAAAATCCCATTACAAAAACACTCACCAACAAGGACTCACTTCATTCAATAAGGGTCAATATCCAACATGGGTTACAACCTTAGAGGGGTTCATCGCCACAGTAGATACAAATAAGAAAAAATAAGACTTGCGAGAGAGACTACAACTCTAATGCAAATAAAGGATTCCACCATACCACTGGACAACTTTGTATGAATGATAGAGTTCATCGGGCTCACTGGCAAGCATCCAAACTCCAACACAAGCTTTCATTAACGATCTCCCATACTCTCAACACACACACTTACTGAATAGAATCAATGCCACACCAAACTACACTTCCTCTTTTCTCTTATCACACTTCTTTGCTCTTGTATATTTTCCATTACTAACTCATCTTGTATTTATATCATCTTCAACTTTGAAACATATCCAAAGTTAGCAATCCAAATCCAAATTCCAATTAGGTCAGCACCAAAACATCTTAGGGGAGAATTAGAATGAGGGCAACCCAAACACATGCTTCATAGGGACCCAAATAGATCCAACACACTTCATCATTCACGAAATTAGTATTTCACATAAGGTCGGCCACACTAGTGTAAAACACATAGAATCATTAAGCACAAACTTTTCAAATGTCGAAATTAACTTCAATACAATCAGGACAACTCAACTTTAGAACCACATGTCATAAGACTTCATCAAAGAGAAATATGGACCAACAACATTTCTCCTGGACCTCAACTATAAACATGGAAAACCATAGTTCACAACTAGTGAACACAACTTGCATTGTATAACGAGCCAAAAACCAAAAATATGAATATATAACACTTTCTAACAACCATGAACAACATATCTGAATTGCACAACCACAAGAGCAAATCTAGACCAAAACTCGGATCAACCACTGAACATATCTTTATTATATTTTTCTCAATATCCTTGACATATACAACCAACAACTAGTAGATAACTAGTTGACGAATTGACATCAATGACAACACCTTAAATCTTTCCATTCTTGCAATAGAAAGCTCACACTGCATTACTCAATTTTTACACTCTAACACACTTCAGTTCACATCATTCACATCTCTCACATCTATCTTCATATCCTTCAACAACTCAACCCATATTTATACTGTTTTCAACCTTAAAACCCTTTTCCAAAGTTGGTTATGCATCTCAAACATGCAAATTCAAATTAGGTCAGAACCAAAACACTTTTGTGTTGGGTAGAAGTGAAAGTGGACCACATCAAACCTTAATTGGACTCCAAATCAACAACACCACACTACACTATGCTTCTATAAACAACAAACATTCATTGCAAGTAGTGTAAACACTAGGTCAGTCATTACCCATGCAAACACCATTAAAATTTTAAGTACATGCTTCCTCAAACCCAAGAAAGAATTGCAAACCACACACCACACTTGAACATGATCTAGAATACTCCACAAACACCTTGAAATCCAAAAAACACCTTTGCCACAACTTCCACCTAGAGAATGTACACACCCAATACACTTTGACAACTTTGTTATACACTGTTACTTGAAAAAATGACTTCCAAAGCACCAAACCTCAAACCATCTTGACTGAACAAGGATACCAACACCCTCAACACTCCTTCAAATTTAAAAGACCTAAAACACAGCAGCAGAGAAATGTGGAGTAGAAACATTTCTCCCAGACACCTCTAAAATGCACAGTTCACAAAATAGTGAACACATATTCTTCTACACAATGATCTAGCACACTAAATATTGAATATAACACCTCTAAAATACTCTCACCAATATATCTAAATTGCATAGGTAGATCTTCAACCTAGAATAAATTTGGAGAAAAACCAAAACACAACTCTATCACCTAGAACACCACACTATTTCCTCTTTTTACCAAATTTTATCAAAAGCACTTGGAAACCAAGCACCTGAGACACATCATCATCATTCCTCACTTCCTCAACCATATATAAAATATTATCAAAGCAACACTAGAGGTTGACACTAGTAGCTTTACTAATGACAACATAATGCAACTAATCAAAGCATAGATAACATCAACTGTTCACTCTCTCCCAACAATAGACATCAATGACAACACATGCTTATTGACATCAATGACAACACTAACTACTCATACTTGAAACAATATCCCCATTTTTCATTGATGGCAACACATGATGTGAAAAACCATCAAAGACACAATAGCTCTGCACCATACCTATTTCCATTTCTCTTTTCTACCCCTTTGAAAACATGCTGATGACTTTCTCTCTATTTTCTCTCCCCATGAAGAATTATTATTTTTCACATGACTCTCTCTCCCCCTTTGACATCAATGGAAAAGGACCAAATTTTTTGTATTGTTTATTCTCTCATTTTGACATCAAACAACTTGCTACTGTTCTACAACAACTTTCCTTTACTGCTTTGAATACTCCCCCTTAGGAGCACACATCAAATTGCACCAAAATGACAACACACACTCTTCTTATTGCAATAATAATCAATGCTACTACATACTCACCTTGAGAGGTATCCACTAACATCAGTCCAAAACAAAGAATGAATCTTGAGATCCACTGGATTGATGCATCTCCTTATACATCTAGTTTAAGAAAGGAGGGGAAATAAACTCCAAATTCTCTTGGAGATACTCAAAAGTATCCTTAGGAATAGCCTTAGTGAATATATCAACAATTTGATCCTTTGTAGACACATATTCAAGTTTCAACTCATTCTCCACAACCTTCTCTCTTAGAAAGTGATATCTGATTGAAATATGTTTTTCCTTGAATGCATTACTGAATTCTTTGAAATATTGATTGCACTTGTATTGTCAAAAAAGATAGAAATAAGCTCATCATACACCACTCTAATATCCTTCAATATTTTCCTCATCCATAAAACCTATGTGCAACAAGATGCTCCTGTAATGTACTCAGCCTTTGTAGTAGATAAAGAAACTAAATCTTGTTTCTTGCTTAGCTATGATACCAATTTACATCCAAGAAATAATGCAACACCACTTGTAATTTTCTTGTCATCAACACAACTAGCCCAATCTACATCTGTGTAAGCATTCAAAGTGAAGTTAGTATCCTTTGGATACCATAAGCTATAATCTGGAGTGCCCTTTAAATATCTGAATATCCTCTTCACTGCTGCAACATGTGACTCTCTAGGATCTTCTTGATATCTAGCCACAAGACAGATTGCATGCATGATATCCAGTCTAGTAAAAGTTAGATATAGCAATCCAACAATCATTGATCTATACTTTTTCTGATTAGCCTTAAGAGATTCATCATTCTTGCTCAACTTGCAACCAGTAACCATAGTAGTACATACCAGTTTAGAATCTTCCATTCCAAACTTCTTTCAACATTTCCTCTTTTCTGATTAATGCTTGATTGTGAAATGAATATACCTTTTTTGTCTGATTGATTTGTAACCCAAGGAAGAAATTCATCTCCCCAAACATAGACATCTCAAATTCTTTCTACATCTCTTCTACAAATCTCTTACATATAGCTTCATTTCCTCCAAAATTATATCATCAACATACAACCAATTTAGATCATGATCTCAGATCTCTTTTTCTAACCTTTAAAGTAAATATTATCATATCTTCTATATTTTATTGAATCATTACATCAAATACTTATCCACCTACATACTAACATCTAGATCTTGCTTCAATCCATACAATAATTCCTTTTCAACTATAGACTATATTTATTATTTGTCTGGGATAACCCAAACCTTCCTAATTCTTCCATACATACTCTAATCTCCATTCAAGAAAGCAGACTCCACATCCATTTTGATAAACTTTGAAATACTTCTGTGTGCTATAAAATTCAAAACATTCTACTAGGCCTCCCATCCAAGCAATTAGAGAAAATGTCTCTTTCCAAAATCTATTCCTCTAATCCTAGTGAGAGTCTCTTACACACAAGCCTTGCCTTGTTTCTTACCACTTCTCCATTCTCATTCATTTTGTTTCTTAACATCCACTTAGATCCAATTTTTTTTTTTTTGTAGCTCTTGGGACAAGTTTCCAAGTCTGATTCTTTTCAATCTGTAGTAGTTCTTCTTCCATAGTCTTCAACCAATGTTTATCTTTTCATGCTTCAATCAATGTTTTAGGTTCAACTTCAAAAAGTAGACATAGATTTACCTATTCTTTAGAAGCTTTCCTTCTTGTCAATACACCTTTGTTGTTGTCTCCAATGATCTTTTCTTTAGAATGATTCCTCTTCACATACTTAGGGGTTCTAGGGGTCTTTTTAGGAGCTTCTTCCTCTTCAAACTGTACTTCCTTTTCCTTCTCCTTAGATTTTTCTCTACAATTAGTCGCATCTGATTCATATCCATCTATCACAACTAAGTTGTGAAGATCTTCATCAACATTGACACTTGCACTCTCAATAATCTTTCTTAATCTTTTGTTGTAGCACCGGTAGATGTTTCTTTTAGTAGAATATTCAAGGAAGATTCCTTCATTAGACCTTGCATAAAACTTTCCTAAGGATTTTTCATCTCTTATGATATAATATTTTCTTCCAAACACTCTAAAATATTTGACAGTAGGTATCCTTCCATACCACAACTCATAGGGAGTCTTTGTGTTGTTTCCTTTTGCTTGAAATCTATTAAGTATATAAACAATAGTATGAATTTATTCTCTCCAATAGACTTCCAATAGGTTAGCTTCTTTCATCATAGTCCTTGCAGCTTCTTAAGCAGTCCCATTTTTCCTTTCAACCACTCCATTTTATTGAGTCCTAGGGGCAGACAAGTGCCTCTTTATGCCATGATTCTCACAAAACATATTAAATTCATTGGAGGTGAACTCTCCACCTCTGTCAGACCTCAAAAAATTTATTTTCATATCCATCTCATTTTGAACCATAAATTTAAATGCTTTGAACCTATATAGGGCTTCAAATTTTTCCTTAAGAAAATTAACCTATGTCATTCTAGAATAATCATCAATGCAAATCATGAAATACCTTCCACCTTGAAAACTTCTTATTCTTGTAGGACCACAAATATCTGTACACACCAATTCCAACAATCCAATAGAAGGTTGTTCTTTTCCTTTGAAACTTCTTCTTGTTTGCTTTCCAATCTGACAATCCTTGTAGACAAAATTGATAGGCTTTGTAATCTTTGGTAGATCTCTCACTACTTGAACTGAACTAATTCTGACCAAATTATCAAAATTAATGTGACACATCCTCCTGTGCCATAACCAAATTTCATTAATCTAAGTCATAAAACAATGACCATTAGCACCTTTAAGCCGATAAACATTTCCATTTGTCCTTCCAGTAGCAATCACAGTTTTAGACCCTTTTCTGGTCTCACATCCATCATCCTAAAACATAAGATTGTATCCTTTGCTACACATTTTTCCAATGCTCAAGAGGTTATGCCTTAAACCCTTAACATAGTAAACATCATCAGTATTATGCTTTCCATCAAAACTGATTGAACCTATTCACATATTTTAGCACTTGAATCGTCACCAAATCTAACAAGTCCTCTATCATACTTTTCAAGTTTAACAAACTTACTCTTGTCTCTGGTCATATGATTAGAGCAACCACTATCAAAGATCCAATAGTTCTTATCTTGTCTAGCATGAAAATCAGATACCAAAGTACCTTTAGTCTTATCCTTTCTTTTCAAAGGGAAATCTTTCACACATCTTTCAGAGTTAGCAGAAATAGATTCATCTTTTAAAGCCATGAACAAGCATTCATCATCATCATATCCATAATTAGATCCATCATCAGAAATACTTGCACCTTCTCTAACATAATAGCTTTTCTTAATCATTTTACCTTTGTTCTCCCTATTTTCGTCATTCACAACCCTATTTGGACATCTTGAAGCATAGTGACCTATCTTTCCACAACTAAAACATTTGAAAGAAAACTTACCTTTGTACTTACCAGTACCCTTTTTCATCCTTCTCACAAAGTTACCTTTCCATCATCACAAGATCCTCCCTAGGATTCGATTCTCAGCCTTCGATTTTCCAACCTCAAAAGCAGTCTCAAACTTTTACACCCACATAGCACTTAAACTTCTCCTCATTTTAAATATTAAATTATATATGTTTCATGCTGTCTGATCTCAGCATAATCTCTTAGATTTTCTGAGATTCCCTTAACAGAAAACTTTAAGACCATGCTCTCAGGGAAGGGTTCTCCTAACATTTCCTTCTTTACCACCCCTTTGATTCTTTGGAATTTTCCATCAAGACCCTTTTGATGGATTTCTACCACTTCCATCATCCACCCTCTCAAGATAGCTTCAGAATAAGCTTCTATCTCAAAAAACTGTATCAAATGTGGTCTTTAAATTCTACATCATAGCTTGTTTGACCATATCATCTCCTTCATAAATACTTTCCAACTTTTCCCAAATTTTTTTACCAATTTTTAGATTCATAACTTTCACTAATTCAGAATTTGTAAGACTAATCAGGAGAGCACACCTTACTTTGCTATTGATTTCATAGGTCTTGAGTCTAGCTTAAGTGCTCAAACCATTTGTAGTCATAGTATATCCATTCTAAACTGATTTCCAGACATCATATCCCAAATAATATAGAAATCCTTCAATCCTTATTTTCTAGAATGCATGTAGTTCGTTCCATCAAATATAGGGATCTCCTTCTTGTGCACCATCCTAGATCTACCTCAAGTGGTTAAGATTTCTTCTAAGGAACATTTCTTTAATTCCAATTGTTGAATGCACAAGAAAAATGAGAGGGGGGTGAATCATTTGTACCTTAAAAATTCAAAACCCTCATTAACATTTGGATGCACATTCATTCATTAAACCCTTAAATCTGTTACGATGATTTAGCATGAAGAAGCAAATAACATAAACTAAAACAACTTAACACCATACATAAGAGAACACCATATTTACGTGGAAAACACAAGAATGGAAAAACCACAGTGAGGATTAGCTCACAATATAAGTAATATCAACACCAAAAAAAATAGGGCTCACTGCTAGAGGGCTCATTGTCCAAAGAAGAAAGGCTCATTGCCAAAATAGAAAAGAAGATAGAGAAGGAATGATACACAGAGAAAAGCATCTTAATGCAAAAAAGAATCCATCATAATGACATCAACACCTTCATAGTTTGATTGAAGAAATGTATCCTTCTTCTCACTGCATCCAATAAAATAACACATGAAAGCTCACACTACATTGCTCAACTTCACATCATTCACATCTCTCGCATCTATCTTTGCATCCTTCAACAACTCAACTCATACTTATACCATCTTCAACCTTGAAACCCTTTTCCAAGGTCGACTATGCACCTCAAACATGCAAATTCAAATTAGGTTGATGCCAAAACACTTCTATGGTGGGTATAAGTAAAATTAGACCACATCAAGCCTTAATTGGGACCCAAATGAACAACACCACACTACAATACGCTTCTATAAACAACAAATATTCATTTCAAGTAGTGTAAACACCAGGTCGGTCATTAATCATGCAAACACCATTAAAATTTTAAGTACACACTTCCTCAAACCCAAGGATGACTTGCAAACCACACACCATGCTTGAACATGATCTAGAATATTACACAAATACCCTGAAATCCAACAAACTCCTTCACAACAAATTCCACCTAAGAATGTACACACCCAATACACTTAGAAAACTATGCCATACATTGTTACTTGAAAAACTAACTTCTGAAGAAACAAACCTCAAATCATCTTGAAAAAACAAGGATACTAGGACCATCAACATTCCTTCAAATTCACAAGACCTGAAACACATCTGTAGAGAAACGCGGAGAAAAAACATTTCTCTCAAACACCTCTGCAATGCATAGTTCACACATTGGTGAACACATATTCTTCTGTACAATGATCCACCACACCAAATATTGAATATAACACCTCTAAACTAATTTCACCAACATATATGAATCGCATGGGTAGATCATCAACCTAGAAGAAATGCAGAGGAAAACTAGAACACAACTTTGTCACCCAGAACACCACTGCAACACATTGTTTCCTCTTTTTATCAAATTTTCTCAAAAGCATTTGGAAACCAAGCACCAGAGTCACATCCTCATCATCTTCATCAATTCCTCAACCATATACAGAAACTTATCAAAACAACACTAGAGGTTGACACCAGTAGCTTTATTAATGACAATGTAATGCAACTAATCAAAGCATGGACAACATCAATTGTTCATACTCTCTCCCAACAATAGACATCAATGAAAACATAGGCTTGTTGACATCAATGACAATACTAACTACTCATACTTGTAACAGACACCAATCCTAGCTCCAGTCAGGAAAAGAAGGATATTTTAAAATTCCTCATGGAGGAATGGGAAAACATTTCTACGTAGTGGTCCGAGGGTTTTGTCCACTCCCCTTAGGGGTCTTTTTGGTCTTAGCTATTATTGTGTTGTGTCTACAGTTTCTAGTCTATTGAACTATTCATTTACTATTTTTGTAGTTTTTTTCTTGTTATGAACTGGTGATCTCCTACCCTTGTGGCATTTTATGTAAAGGGTACAACACCTTGTAAATTTTTCTTATATTATCAAAAACATTCAAGCATGTTTGAATGAAACAAGAAAAATCACATATCACATCCAAATGTTATATCTCTAAGGTACACACTTTTTTCTTAATTTCTTAAATGTAAACTAACTTTGAAAATACTTGATTACAAGATCAAGATAATAGAACTATTGGTGTTCAACTAAGTAAAATATTCATTCCCAAACACCTTGCTCATTCATGTACCACACTGATTGGTTCAACTCGCTCTTCAATAACATAATATTCTTTGATGATCATCTCTATCTACTCTCCACTTATGATGTCCATGTGCACATGGAACTTGATGAAGAGATAGTCCAGTAGCAATTAATAGGTGGCTATATTACATAACACCATGTTTTCAAGATGGTAATCAATGAAATGAATCCCATTTTGAAAAAAAATGATTTGTTTGAGATATATCCCTTGCACTACAATTGAACTTGTGGGAAACAACATTCCATCACTTGTTTTTGGTTTCGTTAATTTCATCCTCTCCTATGTGGAACACAATAAATTATAATTAACACCTTCTATGTTTCCAGCCTCTGCTATGATCACAAATACATCTCCTATACACATATATACAATGTTCAATTTAAAAAAAATAAAACCAATCTTTAATTGTAGAAAAAATTTAATAAAAAAATTACAATTAATTTTTTTTTGTCTAAATTAACAAATATTATAATTTATAAATCAAGAAAGTTACAAACTTTGCACATTCAAATTTGTATATATATGCACATACCTTTTTTAATCAATCTTGAAATGTGGTCATACTCAATTGAAATCAAAGAAATGTATTCAAATCTTTCATCTTCATCTTCATTGCATGTGTTAGTAACAAATAGTGGCACCAAATACCATTCACTGATATATCCATGTTGTTGGTTGTTGCAATTATCATAATCTTCCAAAATGCAGTCACAAAAAAAACAAGAGTAATCTCTAGTGCACAATGTCCATGTGTGTCTATCTATACTCATCACACAATGCAAATATCCTATTTTCTCTACCCTCTTGCATCTATGTATTATTATTCTATCCACACGTACAAAAATTATATATAATTCAAAATAAAAAATATATTTGAGTTCAAATTTTTAATTTTTTTTAAAGTTCAAAACTTTTTTCAAACAATAAATTTAAACATACCTGATATCTCCCAAAACAATCTATTTGGACATGGGTTCCTCCCTGAAGATGTGTCGACATCACATGCAAAAAATTTCTTACACCATTCAACAACATCATGTGCATCATTCATATGATATCCCTCATAATTCATTTGTTATTTCCTTAGAGCACGTTTGATGCAATATTCTACACCATCGTGTTCATCCTTTCCATGCCCACTCTCAAAGAAACTCCAAACATGTGGTATATTATCGTGTCGATGATATCTACATAGTGTATAAAATAGCCTTGATGATTTGAATTGTGACACATACCCATCAAAACATACACTTTTTTTTTCAATATTCACACCTCTTCTTTCTAAATCTTCAAAAAACTACTCAAAACAATGTTGGACAAAAAGTGTGTCATGCTCTTTATCATCACTAATATAAAAGTGATATTATTTCTTAATGACTTGTTTTTCATATGTATTGTCAACACCATCCAAATCCAATTGTGCATGTTGATAACACACATGCACCATAATAGTGACCTACTTTGAATAGTAATATTGTGTTTGAATCTCCTTTTGATGGGTAAAAAATTATTTTTTTGCAAATTCAACTACTGATAAAATTGTTCCAAGTGAGAAAGTATATCTTAACATTTGATATTATTTTTCTTTCCAATTAGCATAAAATGCATGATATATGTACGGTTGTATCATTTACAAAAAAAATTCATAAATGTTCCAATAGGTACCTCCTCTTCTAAAAAATATAACCTTGTGGATTCTTTCCCAATTTTTGTTTCAAACTTTATGTACTTGTAACTCTTGTAATTTACCATCTTTGACATGTTAGTATCTTCATTTCTCAAAGTAATTTTAGTCAAATTTCCACATGTTCACAAAGTCCTTTTATACATTTCATTAGACCATCTACATCATCATCAAATTTATCATATAAGATGGATGCTATGAATTGACTTACCCATTTAGGAGGTGCATTTTGAGAACCATCACTTTCTTCTCTAATATTTTGAAACACTTGATAGTAAAGATCAAATTAAATATGATAACGACAACAACAAGTTTCAAAAACCTTATTTTCCTTCACATAATGTGGCCTTAACATTTGAAACATTGTTTGTCCAATCTGTATATGAGGATTTGCATCACAAAACATCACATACATCTCATGTTGTGTTATGTCTAACCAATGTTTTGTATGCAGTTCAAAATTGTTTGGCTCGATCCTGTGTTTTAGAACATCTCTTTTATTTGATGAGGGACAAGTATGATCATGCCAAAAACTTGAGATCAAGTTCCTAACACCATCTTCAATCTCATCAAAACGAGGATCCCTACAAATCAATGCCCAATTGCATTCTATAGTAGTATCATCCAAAACCTTTCTCCTTTTTACATATCTTGTTAGTGTCTTTCTACTTAAGCCAATTTCACTTAAAAGTGAAGAGATTTGACACTTTCTTGATATTTTTTTACTTACAATAGATGTTAACATCACTCTTCTTGAAATGCTCTTATCCACTGATCAAGATTGTTTCCTAATGGAACCAAAACCTTTTTTAACATTTTCAACATCTTTTTCTAGTCCTTGTTTTTTCCTCCTTTTTGTGAAATCTAACCCATCAATTGCAATGTCTCTTTTAGTTCATGAAAAAATCAATGTTGATAACAATTGGGCTTGACCAAGTGTATCATGATTTTTGAAATAAGCCTCAAATATTTCATTTTAAGTTCTTGTCAATTCCCTCTTAGTAGTTTGAGTAGGTTGTTCAACATAAAATTTCAATTTATCTATATCCATTTCAAGTAAATGATCTATATTTTTGAAAGATTTTTTTCTCTTAATCTCTTTAATTAGATTAATATTATGAATATTGATAGAAGGAAGTGATCCTAACCCCTGTCCAATATCAAAGAGTGTATGGGACTCCTCTCTACCATCAATTTTTTTTGCTTGGGTCTCCCCCCCCCACATCAACTATGTGTGCTTCAGCCTCCTCTGCTCTAGTAACTAAATTAGGCTAAACCTCTACTCTAGTTTCTGTATGTTAAACCCCTACACATATCATATAAAAGAGAATATTTTAGAATATATAAAACTTAGATTTTTAAACTATGGATAAAGAATCAAGGTGATTATGAGTTTAGAATGAGAAAGTTTTAGGGATGTAGTATTCATCATGTTATAGTTTCTCCAAATTTGAATTACAATTAAACTACTGATCAATCATGCATGTCAAAGTATTTACAAGAAGAGTAAATGAACATGTAAATGGAAATAATACATCTAGAACATGATATTTCCATATTACATATTGTTGAATGCACAAGACAATTGAGGGAGGGGGGTGAATTAGTTGTATATTAAAACATTAAAATCCTATTTAAAATTCAGATCTGCATTAGTCCTTAAACCCTTAACAACCACTTAAGAATTACTAATTTGTAACCATGAAAAATAGTAATGCAAACATATCAAGCACATGAGAGCACTGGATTTATGTGGAAAATCCAAGAAGGGAAAAACCACGATGAGGATTAGCTCACAATATAAAGTAACTACAACACCGAATACAATAGGCTCACTACTGGAGGGCTCGCTACCCAAAAGAAAGAAGGGATCACTGCCAGATTACAAAAAAAAATAAAGAAGAATATTACAATGAGAAATCTATCTCAATGCAATAGAAAAGATCCACCACAACATTAGAATGTAACCATGACAAATAGTAATGCAAACACATTAGGCACATGAAAATTCCAGATTTACGTGGAAAACCCAAGAAGGGAAAAACCGTAGTGAGGATTAGCTCACAATATAAAGTAACTACAACATTGAATATAATAGCCTCTCATTGTCAGAGGGCTCACTACCAGATTACAAGATAAAATAAAGAAGAATGTTACAATGAGAAATCTATCTCAATGCAATAGAAAATATCCACCATAACATCATTAGTACATTCACAACCTCTCTAAAGATTGTAGACACCTTCTGCTCACTGCTTCCAATAGCCTAAAACATTAAAGCTCACACTACACTTCACAAATCCTCACTTCACATTACATATCGCATCACACACACTTCACCACACAATCCTCCATCAACACAACACTTATTTATACCATCATCAACCTTGAAAACATTCTCCAAGGTCAGTTATGCACCTCAACTGTTTAAATTAAAATTAGGTTGGCACTAAGCATTCTTGTGGTGGAAAGGAATGAAATAAAACCACACCACACCTTAACTTAGACCCAAATCATGTATATACACCATGCCACGCTTCCAAAAACACCAAAGCATAATCGTAGTTAGTGTAAATACCTAAGGTCAGTTGAACCTATGTTAACACCATTAAAAATTTAGGGACACGCTTTCTTTATCCAAAGATCTCATAGAAAATAAATATCACTTGAACACAATCTAGAATATTCCATAAACATCCTGAAATCCAACAAATTCCTTCACAACAACTTCCACCAGAAGAACATACTCATCTTGTGCAACCGGTTAACCTTCCCGCACTGCAACTTTTGAGATCAGCGGGACTTGGTTTGGACGACGGGTTTGAGGGATGGTTGTGGGTCGGTGTGGGCATGGGTTTGGCGGACAGGGCGTGGGACTCGCTCATCTCGAACATATAATATAAGTTCCATGGTGAACACAAATTTCTCTTCATAGTGATCCAAAACCTAAAACTTTGGATATAACACCTTTGAACATCTTTGATCAACATATCTAAATTGCACAAGAAGATATTCAACCATGAAGAAATGTAGAGAAAAACCAGAACACTACTCTGACACACAAAACACCTCTCCAACACATCATTTTCTCTTTTCTTCAAATTTTCTCAAAAGCACTTGGAAACGAAGTATCACAAACACATTCTCATCATCTAGAATACCTCCTCATCACAACTAATCCAACTGCAACATAGTAAGTCAGCCATACACATGCTTGTCAAAGCAACACTAGAGGTTGACACCAATGATACTACTAATGACAACATAATGAAACTAATTAAAGCATCACCAAGGTTGACATTAATGCGAAAACAACATAGATCTATTGTCACCAATGAAAACACAAACTGCATATACTTGCAACACATAATGCAATAATATGCATGCTTATATAGTCGGGAAGAAATTAGTCGCTTCTGTTAAGGTATGAGAATGCTACTATGGAGCCTTTAATATGTTACTTATCCTCCTTAGAGTCTTGTTGGATTTTAGAACCAAAGGCGATTATGACGCATGGACTTTCCATCAAAGGTGGGACAGGGGTTGGAATGGGGCTGCGAACGCGTGGTGGGTCGCAGTATTGTACTCGAATTCGCATGGTGTATGGTAAATGGTGATATTAAAAACCTTTATCGTACGGTTACTGACAGCGCGGTGCATCAAATGGTTGGTAGCTCGTTTGTATTGTCATAGCGGAACGAGGCGGAACATCGGCCTGCCTTCGATTTGGTAGTCAATTGTGGTAAAGTGATTAGGCGATGAATCAACTGGTGAACCATGAGTAATTTTCATGAACTAGTTCCTTTATCCCAAGCAGCAGAGTCAATATCAACCTATATAACCAGACAAAAACTCAACAATAGCAACACATAGTCACAAGAAATACTGCATTACAACATTCCCCTATTACATTCATGATCATTACTACTTAAAAATATCCTAGCAACTGATTCTTACAAGTTAATGATCTCATCCAAGCATTTACATTAATTCATTGAATCAATAAGTAGGAATGAAATCAAACATCCATTGAGAAACAATAGAGACAAACAAAAGAAATCCTAGATGACTTTCATTCATAACTCATAAAATGAGTACAAGGAGAGACAATAGCCATGAAATTGGTATTACTCTAAATTGCAGTTATACTGTTATCAAATTACATACATAACAATGAACTCTAAACTTAAGAAAAAAACTCTAAAACATGCTTAGTATTTCCCTTACAACTCACAGTGTTAATTGCAAAACAATGAACCCCTACTTTTTGGCCCTAAATTCCTTCTTATAGAAACGAAGGAGTAAAACAAGCCTCTGGCCAGAAAGTACACATGTCAAAACCCTTTTGGACCAACATAACAAAGATTCTCCCATTCAGTTATAATGCATTCCCAAGAGGTGGGAGACATGTGGGAAAATGAAAGTAGTCTTCATTCGTTGTTGGAGATCAGGTCCAATCTTCAAAATGGGTAAAAAAAAATAGTTACCTCAAAATTTGTGCCCACACACAAAAAATGAAAGAAGGAAAGCATGAAAGAAACAAAAAGGAAAATTCAAGAGATATGTCCATGTCTGCAGCCTTGTCATCAATTCATTTGGAGAAGAAGCACTATATTTTCCATACTTTATCAAAAGCCTAATCTGTACTAAATCCAAGCTGTGTAGTGCATTCCCATCTATCTGTTATTCATCATGGTTGCAAATTTCAAATTTTCAAATCACTAACTCGCCACCTTTTATGTCAAACCCCCACTCCTTCCAAATACCTACCTTGCCATGCTAGGAATTCATATTCAGTGGGCCAATCGAAAATCATGACTTCATCAGCACTTTGTCTATAAGGTGCATACTTGGTGACAATCTGGTTAGCTTCCTTATCAAATTCTAGTAGGAAAGTCTCAACATGAATTAGCATATCCATATTTATCTTCAATGTCTCTGTATCAAATTTCTAACAAATTGACATAGCTTGATCTAAAATAACTTTATTTGTTTCATTTCTCCATTCCTGTAGAGTTTTTATTCTTTCATCATCCCTTAGAATGGATAGAAGAAGGCCATGATGTGACTCATGAAAGGATTTCACCAGATCCTTTATTTTACTTTCCAACGGTTCAAGATTTCCCCTATATCCTTCAATTTTACTTACAAGAAGCATGGTAGGTTTAAACTTTTCAGGTGGATTGAGATCCTACTTAACTCCAATTCAAATCAATATCAAATCATGCTTCCTAGGGATCCAAATTTCCATGAGTGGAATGGCTCTTTCTCTATCAATGTCAAAAT
>VDFB02331169.1:0-21656 GCA_007258455.2 Sequoia sempervirens
CTGACTTCTAGTGTAGTATCTGCAATCATTGTCACTCATATAACAACTAAATCATTGTAGGGCACAAGTTGGCAGAATCATGGCTCTGATACCACTGTAAGGAACCAGACCAATTTTAATATTTTTTTCAAATGCAATTACAATCAACACGCACCCATTAAGGTTAGCTCTAAAACCAAAATGATGCGAAAGCAACCCTAACCAAGGATGTACACTATGATCTCGATGTGGGCAAGGTGTGAGCATATGGTTAGAGGATCTAATGTAGATGCAGAGATGGAAGGGAACTCTAACCAAGAATGCATCTAGGACAAACGAGCATATGGTCAGAGGATCTAATGCAAGATGAGTTGAAGTAACTCTAACCAAGGATGGCATCGAGTGATGGCGAGCATGTGGTTAGAGGATCCTTACAACTACTAACTGAAAGTAAATAGGTGGCAAGCTAGCCTTTTCCACTTATTCAGTGGGAAGTACAAGTAAATTCAAAGAGAAGAAGTGAGAATTGCTGATAGTACTATTGTTCAGCTTACAATGAATAAGAGAGCCTGCCAAGAACACAAGATTAGAAGCTTCCAATGCTGCAATAATTTTTACTACTCTCCAATGCCCCCAAACCCTTTAATATCAACTTCTCACTCAACTAATGAATTTTTCCCTTGAAGTCTGATATAACTAATTTTTGACAGAAAATGCACAGACTAGCAACACAACTTACTAATATGCTCACAATTCACTCAAAACTCACCCAAATCACATGAAACTAAATGCATTCAGCTCCTATTATGATGGCACCCCCAAAAGTGACTGAGAACCAACCCAAAAGACTCATATTTAATTTGCACGAAAAATCAAGACAACCTCTGAAATGTATGACCCTCAAAGAGGGGCAATTTTGCTCGATAAAATCAAAGACACGAGAATAAAATTTGAAACTTGGCATACTAGGTCGCCCCTAGCAAGAAATCAGATTGGTTAAATACCCAGAACTGCAATATTTTTATTTCAAGAGATATGAGCAAACCTTACAATCAGCTGTGATATTCAACAACTCCAAAAAATAAGACTAAATGCAAGGAAATTGAACTATTATGCTAGAAACTCAAATGCAATGCTGAAAACAAACTCACTACAATCTACCTCTCAACTAGTTGCTATCTTTCAAGCAAGAAGATGAGCCAAGCTAGGAGGTGTGCTTTCTTCAAAGCAATCTGTCACCATTTCGGCAGCATGACTTTACTGAAAATATGAGATAATCAACTAAAGAGAAGAGGTCTCCTTTTATAAGCTTGAAGAGAATCTCCAGAAGTCTCTAGAAGGTGCACCAAAAATAGAAGTCAAGGCATTTCAAATTTAAGTTGACTCTTTTCCCTCCAAGGTGGTGTCCACTTTCAAAGAAGCAATAATATTCACTTTTTTCATTAAAATAATCTTCCCTTCAAGTTGGCGTCCAACTCTCCTTATGCACTTTTGAACCTTTGATCTAATTAATCTTTCCTGATGAGGCATTCACCCATAAAGTCCCCCCTTTTAAAACAACATAAAGTTATAATGCTAGGCCAAGAGGTTATAATATTAAATATAACATTATAATATGAAAATAACTTATCTCTCCATAAAAATGTCCCAAAAATCCAGAAACATCAATACCAATTGAATCGCCCGAAGGAGAGGACCAACTGAACTGAAACCAACCCGTCCACTGCCAGAAATAGAATTTACTAAAAATAGTAAATTCATGAAGTTGCTCGGAATACCAAACAGACTATACCAATGCGAAGCTTTCTGAAAACCTAGAAAGAAACCGTAATCCAAATTCCAAATTTCAAGCAACCACCTCCTCAAAAATAGGAAACCCTAATTTCACCTCGAGTAGCCTACGGGTCTCCGGAATAGGCCAATGGTCAACTGAAATGATCACATTTGAGAAGGGGACATTACATAACATTAATAAATTATTTACAAATAAATATAAAATTTATCCAGTTTATAGTTGGAGAAAATTAGCATTACAACTAAGACTTCTAGATAGTTGGGTGTACCCCTATGTAATTTAATATTTTTAAGAAATAATAATATATTTTGAATTCATGTTTATCGGTTTCATGCTACTACTTCATATTATATCTCAATAAAATTTCTAGAAGTTTTGTGAAATAACTTTATCTAATGGAATATAAGATTATTTGAATGCTTGTATCGATATTCAAAGTAGATTAACTTATGTACATATCTCTTGTTTCACTCAATTGCAAATATGTGCATTACTTCTATTTGTAAGTTCAGATGTATATATCCTTCTCTTTCTAATTGCTGACTTTATATCCCATTGAAAAGGAATTGATCCTTTCTGGTTGAATGGCCAATCTATTATTTTAAATATATGCTTTTTTTTCATTTCAGTAGGATGCATGTAAGTTTAGTTCCTATTCATTTGTATGATTTAGCATTATAAAATCCACATATTCTATTGTGAACTGAAATCTTATATACATTTAGAAATATATGCCAATTAAATTTATAAAAATATATCGATTTGAATGATAAGATCATAACTAAAAGATAGATCCAACATTTCCTCGGACCTTTGTTACAAGTATTCTTAGTAATAAAATAATTTATAGTAACATGTACTAAGATAGAAAATATTCATGGATTAACAGGTATTTCATTGGGTGGCTCTCTCCCAAATTCCGTTGAAGAATCTGGACAATCTTGAAGATAATCTCTACACTCCAATATCTAAGGCCAGATCATGAAAAGTGAGTACTGTTGAAACTCTTGGTTCTGTCTATGCAAACAACGGGTGGACACTGAAAAATAATTTGCAAGTTACCTGACTGCCTTTTTAGTGAAATAAGAAAAAGTTCTCCTTGACTACCAAATAATCTTAGTAAATTAGCTGACCCATTTCCTGATAATTATAGTATGAAATTATCGATCATTCAACGAGAAGAGCAGAATCTAAGGAAGGTAAGATTTTAGTCTAATATGTTTCAATAATTTGTCAGCTGCCCTAAATTTAAGTGGGTTTGATGTTAACTATAGTTATTCTAATTCTTTTTGGTGATGTGAATATTTCAGATTCAAGAACTTGAAGGAGAGGTAAGATTTTTCTTTCATCTGTCTTATAAATTATTTTTCTGTACGAATTCTTACATTCTAACATCATTTCTTTTGACCCTAGAGTGACGTTCTGAGAGATAGAATGGCCCGTCTGCAAAAAGTGGTAGGAATAATAAATATTCAACGTCATCTATTCATTTCAACTTTATTAGTCTTAAAGTCGTCAATAATATTCAACCTCGGCTATTTTCAGGTGGATAATTGTAGTGAAGGGCCTGCAATGGATTATATGAAGAATAAGGCATTTTGCCAAGATGAGCCAAATCATTTTGATTTGGCCCCCCAGTCCCCGCACCCTCCCCCGACAAACTACTGTACTTCGCCTGCAGGCAAGTCAAATAATTTTGAGAGAACCAGATCAGTATCTACAGCCTGGACTACGTTTGGGGTAAACATAATCTTATAAATGCTATGATTTATCGTAGAAAAATATTTCACAATTTTCAAATCTGAGCATCCATGATCTGATTTGATTTGATGATAGATTTGGCAGCTTTGATAAAAGCGTTTGATGTTCTCGGTTTCCTCTCTGTCTTATGTGTTTAGAATACTTATAAGAATACTTGTAAGTAAATAATGTTGAGTTACTCCATATTTTCGTCTCCTTTACTTATATTCGGAGAGAACGATTAACATTATTTTGTTTAGATCTATTCAGGCTATAGGTAATAAGTTAATGCCTAATTTGTAGCTTGTCATACAGTACCAAACACTTGTGCGCACAACGGAAGGATGCTAATTGTGCTCCCCTCTAATTAACCTTCGCCACCTCCGAAATGGCAGCTTCTAGGTAAAATATCTGATGGAGCTACCTTTTACAATTTCTCCCCTAGCGTCCATTTAAGGAGCCCAAAGACTCGAGTTCTGCATAGCAATTCTGCTTATGCTGCATTTGGCACTGGTCTTAGCGTGTCTTCTTTAGAGGAACAAAATGGGCAGAGGATTGAGATTAGAAACATCAAAAATCAGTCAAATTGGCAGATTACATTCTCCAAAAGGAGAGGTGGCCTTCGCAAGAAAGCTCAAGAGCTTTCCATTTTATCTTCTGCTGATGTTGATCTTGCATCCTCATTTATATCGGTTGTATGATGTCGATTAATCATGTTGCAAGTTTGGCAATTATCAATGATCATTTCAGGGAGATCATAGGATTTGTCTATCTGCACCTATCGGGAATTAAAAGGCATTGCATTATGCATTGGAATTCTACATAGCTATGGACTTCTATGAAAGGTCAATTTTGGATGGATTGTTAAAAGTTTAATTAGTGCCATAGGAAGACAATAATCTAGGCTAGTGATATGGCATAACTATTTGTGGCAACATCAAGTACTGTGGAAGTGTTGAGTTCTATTTTCGCACCTTACACTATGGGTAGAGATAAAGAATTAGATGAAGAGAATATGACCAATTCTTGTGTTGTGCACCCTAAGCATGAGCTTAAATCAATATTTTTATTCGTAAGCAATATGTCCAATATTTAATGAGGATTAAATATTAATAAAGAAATTTTAAGAATTTATGTGCATGAATGTGGAGCTTTTTCTATTATTCTAATTGAACAAAATACCTACACATTTTTTTATTTGTCCAAGATCATATTCAATTGATAGTTTATTTGTTAAAATTCAATTAATGTTTAAACAAAGAAATGGTACTTACTTGTAGATTTTTAAATTAATACAATATGAACACATTATGAGCTTTAGGAGAACATTCAAGTTTTGCATATTTATGATTTTCTAATGAAGAAAGGGTTGTTTGTTTTGTCAATTGGATATAGCCATGTTGAATATAATCTAGGATATTAAGTAATTTTTTTTATTAATTTTAAAAAGGTTACAATCATTTTGCAAGAGTCTCAAGAAGTCATTTTAATGCTAAGATATTTAGATAGTTGGATGTACCCCTATGTAGTTAAATATTCTTAAAGAATAATAATATATATTTTAATTCATGTTTATTGGCTTTATGGTACTATTTGTTAATGAATGTTGTATCCCAAAAAAAAAAACTCTTCAAAAGTTTTTAAAATGAACTTTATCTAATGAAATATAAGGTTTCTTGAGTACTTGTATAGATATTCTAAGTGTACATTGAACTATAAACATGCACATGCCTTGCTCCTATTTATATGTTCAAATGAATATATCCTTCTCTTTCTAATTGTTGACATTATATGCCATTGAATAAGCATTGGTCATTTTTGGTTGATGGTCAATTTATTATTCAAATATTTTTTTTTTCATCTAGGTAGATTATGTGTAGCTTTAGGCCCTATGTATATGTATGATGTAACATTATATTTTTTATATAATATATCATCAACTCAAACTTAATACACATTTTGAGACATATGTCAATTAAAATTTCAAATATGTAGTGTTTTCAATGTCAAGATCATAACTAAAGGATGAGATCATGACAAAAGGTCAAGATCACATCCATAAATTTACCTTGAAACACAACACACCATAATCAATGAGTCACAACCTTCTTTAAAACATGTTAATCCCTTATTATATACATTTACATATAAATCAGAGACAATAAGATAAGTATACACCTCATTATCTTTTTCTCTCTCAATTATATTTTTCACTTACATATTAATAACTAAACCTTTTTACCTAATATGTATTATATATAATTGATTTAAACATTTATTTACTATTTTTACTAATATGTTCTACTATTGACGAATTGTATACAAGTTAGCTAAATATATATTACATGTTTTAGTATAAACGAATTGTATAGAAGTTAAATAAATATATATTAAGATGAAATGGTCCAACATTTCCTTAGGCCTTTATTACACAGTATTCTTGTAGGTATTCTATGAAGCCTAGTCCGATTATTTCAATAATAGAAAAGGAGCTGGCCAAGATACCCTCCATCAAGGAAGAAAATTTGTAAGTATAACTCTATATTTCCAAGAGGTTTACTCATATTTTAACAGAACGTGTAAAATTATTCCATTTAGATTTATCCAGACTATATGTAATAATTTAATGTCTAATTTGTACCTTGTGATGTAGTACCAAACACTTGTCCAAATGCTGAATGGATACAGAATATAGTACACACAGAGGAAAAGTGTGCCTTAGTACTCCATTCTAATAACATTGGCCACCTCCGAAATGACTTAAAATATCTGATGGAGTTTTGCCCCACTTCTGAGCTTCGTGTCTGCCCCAAGCGTCTATTTAAGGAGCCCTAAGACTGACGTTCTGCATAGCCATTCCTGTTTATACTGTATTTGGCACTATTCTCAAATTGTCTTCTTTAGAGCAAGAAAATGGGCAAAGTAAAGATTGAGATTAAAAAAATTGAAAATCCATCAACTAGGCAGATTACCTTCTACAAGAGGAAAGGTGGCCTCCTCAAAAAAGCTCAAGAGCTTTCCACTTTATGTTCTGCTGATGTTGGTCTTGTCATTTTCTCTAACAATGGAAAGCTATACACACATCCTGAATCTTCACAGTAATATACTTTAACTATCAAAAATATATGTTGTATGCATATATCCATCTAACAATAGTTTGTTATATTTATTTTCATTTGTTATTTTAGTATTCATCAAGTTTTTGCTTTTTCAGTTCTACAGCTATATCATTTTTATGTTAGTTTTAGATTTAAATGATTTTGACATGTTAACAGTCTACAAGGAATCTTAGAGAGGTATCAAATGGTTGAAGGAAGATTTCATGGAGACCCAGTAAGAATAAATCTAAATTTCAGTTCGGTTAGTTAATGCAAAAATAGAATAAAAACTAAGCATTGTGTATTCAAGATTAACGCAGTTGTATTTTTTCATGATTGAATATACAGAACACTTCCTCCCTTTTTAAAAGTTTATGTGCTGAGAATAAGAGACTTCATGCTGCTATGAGGTACTTAATATTTACTATTTAGTGTAAAAAATTCACAAGAAACCAAACTATACTATAATAGATAAATACTATTCATGGATTAACAGGTATTTCATGGGGGAGAATCTCGAAGAACTTCCATTGAAGGATCTGGAAAATCTTGAAAATAGTCTCAATGCTTCAATATCTAGGGTCAGGTCAAGCAAGGTGGGTACTGTTGAAACTCTTGAATCTGTCTATGCAAGCAACGGCTAGACACTGAAAAATAATTTGCAAGTTACCTGACTGCCTTTTTAGTGAAATAAGAGAAAGTTTTCCTTGTCTATCAAATAATCTTAATATATTAGCTGACCCGTTTCCTGATAATTATAGTATGAAATTATCAATCAACCCATTCAACGAGAAGAGCAGAGTCTAAGGAAGGTAAGATTTTAGTCTAATATGTTTCAATAATTTTACAGCTACCCTAATTTTAAGTGGCTTTGATGTTTATCTATTGTTTTTCTAATTCCTTTTGGTGATGTGAATATTTCAGATTCACGAACTTGAAAGAGAGGTGAGATTTTTAGTTGATCTGTCTTATAAATTATATTACCGTACGAATTGTTACAGTCTAACAGCATTTCTTTTGACCCTAGTGTGACGTTCTGAGAGAGAAACTGGCCCGTCTGCAAAAAGTGGTAGGAATAACAAATAATATTCAACGTTATCCATTCATTTCAATTTTATTAGTCTTAAAGTCCTTAATAATATTAAACCTTGGGTATTTTTAGGTGGATAATTGTGGTGAGGGGCCTGCAATGGAGTATATGAAGGATGCGGCATTTGGACTAGACGAGCCAAATCCTTCTAGTTCGGTACTTCGTCTGCAGCCAAGCCAAATAAATTTGAGAGAACCAGATCAGCATCTACAGCCTGAACTACGTTTGGGGTAAACATAATCTTATAAATGTTATGATTTAACCTGCAAAAATATTTTACAATTTTCAAAACTGACCATTCATGATCTGATTTGATTTGATGACAGATTTGGCAGCTTTGATAAAAGCGCTTGATATTCTCTGTTTCCTCTCTATCATATGTTTTGGAACCACCGTTTGTATTGTTTTGATATAGGCAGCACAAATTCTGACAGCTGTTGAATGAGTTCGGAACTACCGTCTGTATCTTTCCTACTTTTTTGTGGGGCTGTTTTCCCACTTCTCAAGCATAGAAATCTGCGCTTACCTAAATTTTCTGGCGCAGTTATGACTACTCTTATGTCATGGTTTTGTAAAGCTTTTACATGTAATGTAAATATTCAATAGTTCCATCTTAAAACTAATGTTAACGTTTGTTTTCAAACTATTGATTTGCATTGTAATTTTCAATTAATTATTATCATTATTTTACTTTAAAAATATAAAAAAATTTTAAACGGAATTTATATTCAATGTAATATGGATGTAATAATATTGAGATGGATGAATTATGGAATAATATTCAAGTGTGAAAAATTATCATATAAAGGGAGAACCTTTGCATGCATCAATCATCATTGGGAAGGAAAGATCATGGCAATAAGCAACAATCTCACACAACCACCATTTCTTGTCTTTATGAGTAAAAATTATGACCTTTGGGCAATTAAAATGAAAATACAATTCAATTTACAAAATGTCAAATATTTGATAGAGAATATTTTTTTAGAACCCTAGATTAGGCAACCTATCGAGCATTGAGAAGTAGATAAATATTAGGTTTGAGAAAACAAGAGAACAAAATAAAAAACCTTTATTCCTAATTTAACATGCAATGCATGAGTCTATTAGTAGGTAGATCTAAGAGGGCATATGAAAATTTGAAAACAATCTATTAGGGAAGCACTAAGGTGAAAGTAGCTAGACTATAGTCTCTAAAGAGAAATTTTCAAAAAATTGTAAATATATGATACAAATTTTATAGATTTCATGTACAATGTCATTCTAATATTAATATTGATAAAGTTCCTAAAAGATTCCCATTACAAATTTGGGATGAAAATATTAAGATGTGTAGCACAAACAATAAGACATGGAATAATGATTTTGATTTAGTTGTTTAGATTGATAGTATTTTTGTAGGTAGGACATATGATAGGAAGAGTACTTTGAGAAAAAAAAATCACTTTTGATTAGTAGTATCGTGAAAATCAAAGAAGTAACCTATACTGATAATTTCATTAGGAGAAATATGTAGTCGCCACATTAGCAACATGTTTGAGGATCACATAGGGATGTGTGATATGGCAAGTGAATCACTTCACACATATGTGAGGATCATATAGGGATGTGGAACATGACAAGTGATTACCATCACACATATTTGAGGATCACATCAAGAAATATCGATGGTGTATATTTTTCAGGATAAAATGGATAGAATAGTTTTTTTGTAGGACAAAAATTAATTATACTTATAGTAATGGAAAAAGTATCCATTTTCCTTAGTTAATTCAGAATAATTAACAATAAATGAGCCTAATGTTGCCTGGATTTAGTGCTCTAATGTGTTTTACACATTAACATTAATTCTAGGACCCTTTTTAATAAAATGGGCTTAATGGTGCCTTATTTAGGGTGTTGTAAAGTGTTTCTTTACACTTTCACACTAATCTAGGAATTTATTAATTAAGTGAAGTTAATCAAAGCTTAATTGGTTCCTCAAATTCATATCCAAGTCTAATTTATTGAATTTTTTAAGGGATAAAGCTCGAAACTCTTTAATAATGTTTCACAATACTTAATTTCACAAAGTTTGAGTCCTAGGATAATGACTAGGGCCCATTTGCCACCTGGAAATGGGTCCTTCCTAGGTCCTAGGACCCCCTTTTTACATGTTATTTCATATCCTAACTTTTCCTAGTTGAGTGTGCTAGGAGCCATTTTCCCTATGGCGAATGGGTCCTCCTTAACTTAGGACACCCCTTTTTGAACATATTCTTGACAAGATTTTAGTGATTTCAAATCCTAGATCTAATGTTCATTAATGTTATTTGAATTTTTGGATTAAATCTTAAGTTAAGTATAAATATAAAGTTATTTTACATAGTTTCGTATAGAGAGTTTTTTGTGTGACTTCATGAGATCAAAAGCAAGAGAATTATAGATTGTTCAAGAGTATTTCAGATGCATTCAAGGGTAGATTATCAATGTTTTATTGCAGCAATCAAGGATCTCTTTGATCATGTCAAATACATAGTGCATCATGCATGTTGTTGAGCTAATGTGATGTTGTAGCATAGGTGATGAAGTTCAAGTCTTCAAAGCCATTATCCTATGTCAAGTTCATGATCAAGATCTACACTCATTATGGCCACTTCATTCTAAATTTTAGATTTGTACTCCAAGGTTCAATTAAGGATTTGTGAGATGTTACACATTGTTGTTCATTCATCTTTCATTTATGCATTATTTCATTACAAGTTTTAATTACCAAAATGAGGTTTGACCAAGGAAAACCCCTATTCCCTAACAAATAACATTTTTTCTTTTCTCTTGGTGTGTGATTGTCGGTTTTAGATTGAATATCAAGTTGAGAACAAAAGTTTCAAAAGTTGTCAAAGTTACAAAGTTGTAAAAGTTGTCATCTTTATTGCATGATCACATAAAGTGCTCTACAGAATTTATTTCTGACTTTTGGGAGTTGAACACCTAGGATTTGGGAGTATAGACATTGAAGAATAGGATCCAAAAATTGATTTTCCAATGAGGCCTAAAATAACACTTTTTTAGCAAAGTACACATCATTTCAACATTTGAAAAGGGTATGTGCAGGATCATCATGGAAAAAATAGGCCCTTAAGTGGTGAAAAATCCAAAAATATAAGAGTTACGAGACTTGATATAAAAATTTGAATAAGTTATCTATATTATTTCAAAAATATGTAAGAATAGAATCTGTAGAAAATTGAATGTAGTTTCTAAACTACTAGGTTTATTTAAAAAAAGAAAAAATATATTTGGTGAAAATTTGAAATTTAAATGCAGTAGTACTTAAATTTTAGGGAAAAAATAAGTAGGTGTCTGTGTAATCACCCTAACCACAATAAAATGATCAATTTTTTTATAATATTTTTGATATTTAAGTAGAGGACTCATGTTCAGATGTGATGCATATTTTTTTGTAATTTTTTTCCAAGTAAATAATTAATTATGAATTTTTTTTTACAACTTTAAAAAAATATAAAAACTCGTATGTCTAACCACCTTAACTTGGTCAAAACTTCATGAAATTTATTTTTTATTTTTTTAATCCTATAATATGCATAGCATAAAATGTGATGCATGTTTCAGATTCAAAAAATGTGATACTGTTTGAAAGCTATAGATGTTTTTCAATCAACCTATCAATCAGGACTTTAGTCGTAATTCAAATAGAAAATGGATAATAATTATTTATTAAATTCAAAGTATAGCAAAATTTATAATGGTCGAAAGCTGAGAATCTCCTTTAAAAACCCTTTTCATTTCATCAATTTTGGGTTTAAAAAAAGTCATCAGCCACATACCCTACAAATACCCATCATATCGCCACTTTTTGGCCCATCATGATCCTACACATACCCAAAATTTTCTATTTACTATTATAACAACTAGGTTTTTTTTTTATTGTTATTTATGTATTTTTCCTCTGATAATTGAGTGAAACATATATCACAAAATTTGGGTTCTTCCATTAGATTAATCCCATTTCGGGTGAACCCTCTTTTTTGATGTTTCATTTTGGTGAACCTAACTTCTTGAGCATTGTAATTTTATAATTTAGGAGTCTCTTTTCATCTTAGATTAGATCTTGCATTCATTTGCATTTAATTAGATCTCATTTAAGTTGTCTTAGTTTGCATTCAAAATTTGCATTTCATCTATATTTTTAGAATTGCATTGTTGACATTCTTCAAAATTTGAAAAAAAAAAAAAAAAAAGTTAGTCATCTTGCATATCATTTAATTCACATAAAATTGGATTTAAAAATTGAAAACAAAATTGCATATAAAACTAGGTCTTGTAATTCATCATTTTCTTACAATTTCAACTTGCATTTCACATTGCATTTACAAAAATCTAAATATGAAACTTACTATAGTAGAACTAAATTTGAAAATCATCAGAAAAAGCTTAAAAATCTGTAAAAATCAACTTCAAAGACCTAATCTAGGACCCATTCATCCTAGGGAAAATGAATCCCAAATCAGATCTAAATTTAAATTTTTGGGTAAGTGCACCAAGATGGTCACACTTTTGTGGCCAAACAAGAAAAAAAAGCCATAACGCGTTCTCGTTATAACGCATTCTCGTTATAACGCGTTCTCGTTATAACGCGTTCTCGTTATAACGCGTTCTCGTTATAACGTGTTCTCGTTATAACGCATTCGCGTTATGTCTTTTTAAAAGCAAAAAAAATCGAATCCAAATATCATTTCTCATTTCGTTTTTTCTGTGTTTTAGCTCCGCCCGCGGCCAAAAACCCTGTTATACGCGCTCGCGTTCTTAGAGAGGTGATTTCTTCAAAATTCAACAACAACAATTTGATTTCTTCACAAATATGGTGTCACGACGATGAAGAGATGCAAGAGGTAAGTATTGTTTGGTATTTGTTTTGAATTTGTTAGTTTTAAATTGATTTTGTTTGTTTTAGTTTAGAAATGAATATATATTTTTTTAATTTGTAGGAAATCCTCAACAAGAGGAGGAAAATCCTCAACCAAATCAGCCTCAACAACAAAATCAACCTCCCCCACCATTCTCTCAATACCCTCCTGGCACTCAAGAAAATTTGAGGAGTGAAATTGAAAATAATAGAAAAAAAGTTTAGGATCTTATTAGTAGGTTGAGTGATCAAAATTCTTCAACCACAAAAAGAATACATCTAGCAGATTCATTGAAGGATTTGTTAAGAAATGTAAATGCAATTACCCAACAAATATCTGGATGGCAAAATAGGAGGCAAACATCGAGGGCATATTATGCAGACAAATTATCATATAAACAAGTAAAAGATTTAAAGATTACTAAAGGTGATTTGTGCTCTCTATTCACTGACCCTAGAACAAATCAAAATCTCACCCTCAATGCAAAGAGGTTTCCTATTCATTGGTGCCACCACCAAGAGATTAGGAACCATTTTTATGACAGATGGTATATGGTCTTTGATTACCCATCGTGCAATAACTATGAAGTCCCCCAATATTTTCTTAGGAAATTATACTGTCAGTTTGTATTGAACCAAATCCAGAATTATTTTGATATGAGGGAGTTTCAGGGGAGAGGTGGGGAGTCAGCACAGGATAGCCCGGTGCACAGCCGGATCCTACATGATAGGGGAGACGACCTCTCGCTAGGCCGCCTCGTGAGCAGATTGCGATGCCTGCAGTTGCAAAGGAGAGTGTTGATGTAGAGACTTTGCAGGCAATCACATCCTTGACTCGGAGTTTCATCCACCACACTAGCCCCATTGTATAGTGCAATCCAGGGGAGTCTTCAGGTTGTGGCCTTCGAGGCCATGTGTGTCGATCTTGCGGAGCCCACTTGTTGTGTAGGCCCTCTGGGGCCTCGAGGAGGGTGCTACCACAGGATCCATATGCTTCTACAGCATTTGATCCATATGCATCTACGAGGATGGAGAGAGCTGACGATACATGATGCATATGGTATTGGCAGTCGGTAAATTCAACATGTTCATTGAATTTAGTTTATTAAATTTTGATTGTGAAATGCAAGATTAACTAATTTGGTTATATTATTTTAATAAAATTAGGTCGGTGGTATTACAGGTACACTATTCAATCTACTTATTTTTTGCGGTATACCTATCCAGTGGGAATTGTAAAAGTTAGTAAACAATTATAAATTTATTACATGTGTTAATAACATTGTTTTACGAATGGTATTTTAATATGTGATTTTGGATGTTGAATAGGGTGTTGTTGGAGGTTTCAAGGAAACACCTCCGAGTGCGAGTAGAATTGCTCAAACTTTCATTGAGGTAATATAGAATAAAGAGAACTTAAATTTAATGAATTCTAAGTTTAATCTAGATTTGTGTATATATAGTCATAAGAGTATATGGGTTCACTAGGTTATTATTTGAAATCTTTTAAGAATGGTCCTACCATGATTGTTTGTCTTAGAATTCCTACACTAGCAAACTATATATAATAAAAATTTAACATGGAACTGCCAAAGGTAGAGCTACATTCTACTCCATCCTATATAATTTTTTGTGATGTCAACAAAGTCCAGAACTGGAATTATTACTGCGTGTGGTAGGCAGATAAACTTTGTATAGGCCTATATCTATCAGCAAGACTCCTTCAATATCTCCTAGATGCTTGAGTGTTAAGACTAGGTCAAAATACCCTATATTATCTTCATTTGTTGCATAGCTCATAAAGTTTCCCTATATGTTCTCTAACTAATCATGATTGCATGGAAAGAAGTTATAAGTACTCATTAAACTCTCAACTATTGGAGCCTCCTCAAACTTTCCCATAGGACATGGGAAATGCTTAGAAATGATTAAATTCCCTAATAGAGTGTGGGAGATCTTTTAGGAAAACATTGTACTAATTTGATCCATTGAATTCTTCTTCATTCTTATATATTCCTCAAATATACCTTGCAATACCCCTATCATACCTAAATCTACTACATTCATGTCCTTGTTAGCTAACATGTAGGTGATATAGTATAGTCCATGAATTTTTATGTCTTCTTTTTTCATTTTTCTATACAGTCCTCTTTTATCTCACTACTAGGTCCTCACATAAAAAGAAAAGAAAAACATTACTTCTTTTTCTCATCTAAGACCCCTAAGGTTTTAAACCCCTTAGATGCAAGGATTCAAAGCACATCAACCATGTGGTACAAATGACTAAATCCCAAAGATGATTTGTAGCAATGAAAGAGTTTGGAAAGGTAGAGAGAGCTACCTTGGTGACTCAAGAGAAACCAAGCTTTAAAAACAAAGTAATTGGGCTGGCGGACATGTGGTCGGACAACATTTGGTGGAAGAGAGAAAGATGAGCTAGAACTCTAGGGCCCACCATCTTGGATTTATTCTTCAACCATGAGCAGAAGAGAGCTGATATCATGTATCAAAACATTAAGCATGCATTCTTCGTAATGGACAGGAGATAGGTACTTTTCTTCATTTTTCATTTGCATAACCATCATCACCGGTACATTAGAACCATGAAGATAAGGATGAGTTTATGCTGGAGGTAATATGGATGTGGTCCAAACTTTGGAGGAAAGAAGGTCAATGTATGATCTTGATGAATAGTAGAAAGAGGGTTGGTCAGACAAACCAGGGAACCTAGTCATGAGTGAGGACCTATGATTGGGTGGTGAAGAAAAGCACCAAAGAGGTCTTACAAGGAAAGGCCTAGAGCAGGTACATACAAGGAAAGGATCCTACCTGCCTACTCCTCTTCCTCTATTTGAACCTCCTTGAGGTCCTCTACCCCTGTTATATCCACCTCTTGTAGATGTTTCTCCATGCTCTGTGAGTTTTGACTCTCCTTGGTTTCTTTGGTCATTGCCTCTACCTTGGTAGCCACCACGCTGTCCTCTTTGATCTCTTTGATCTCTGCCTTTGCCTCTACCCTTAGAAGTCTGATCTTGCTTTCTCTTACTCCTCTCTTTAATCTTTAATGCCAATTGATAACATTGGTGCATTGTTTTGGGGCTTAAGAGAACCATCTCCTCTTGGATGTTCCACTTCAAACCATTGAGATACCTTTCCGCCTTGATACTTTCATCCTCTGTGACACTGGACCTCATGCAAAGTCTTTGAAACTCCTCAATATAAGAACTCACATCCTGATCTCTTTGCCTCAAACTCTGTCTCCTCTTATGCAACTGAATTTCATAGTCTTCAGGTAGGTATGCTTCTTTCACCTTGGCAACCATTCCCTTCCAAGTAGAGATAGGTTGCTTGCCTTCCTTTCTCCCTCTCGTGAGATAGTTTCCACCAAGTTAAGGTAGAACCTCTTAGTCTTGATTTAGCCACCTTTACCTTCTGTGCTTCAGTGACTCCATCACACTCAAAATGGTTTTCCATTCCCTCTATCCAATCCATAACTAAATCAACCTCCATCTTTCCACTAAACAATGGTACTCCTTCAAGTGCATTTCCACTCAAAGTCGTCAATGCTTTCAAGAAGGGATCCTCCTTCAATATAGGGTCAATTTCAGGGATTCTATCCTCCTTTGCAACCTCTTCTTTTTTTATTCTTCCATCAAACCGCATAACATTCAGTGCTTGCTCAAGTTGGTCTAACTTCTCTCTCAATACCCTATTGTCTTCCTCTGTTTCTTCAACCCTCTTGGCCAACTCAGCATTTGTCACCATGATACTAGAACCACTAGACTCTATCTCTAACATACAAGATCAATCCCAAATCTTTTGCTTGCTTTGATACCAATCTGATAGGGAGACGGGTTGGAGGAATCAATCACTGATTCCTGCTCTAGGAATTTCCTTGTAAGACCTCCTTGGTGCTTTTCTTCACCAATCTAACCTATAGGTCCCTACTCATGACCAGGTGCCCCTGGTTTGTCTGACCAGCCCCTCTTCTATCACAAACTCCAACCACCAAGTCCACCTTGGTTCATTGCCATAACTCTTCCTTAGCCTTTACACTATACTAAAGACCAATCTTCCTCAACACTCCATCAACTCTTGCAGGGGTAGTGATAAGTCTTAAAAGGCTTCAAATTGTCCTCCAAAGGTGTTTGAACAACCTCCAAGACTTCAACTTCCCATCGCTCTCACCAATCCTTTAGCTAGGGTTTGAAAGGCTAGTAGCCCTTGAGCCCCTATTAGGTCTCCTTCACCTACAAAACAGGTTAGAACTCAAAAATATCGAAAGGACTTCCCACTCTTTTTCCAAGTTTCTTGGTTCACATGGACAACACTCAAAGATTCTTGAGGTCTCAGCCTTCCACTGTCTATACAAAGCTCAAACATGAAATGGAGCAAAAACTAGGGTTTTAAGCCTTCCCTTGACAGTTAGCAAAATTCCAATTTGTTTACACACCAAATGGACAGATGGAGCCTCCTCCTTCATGTAGTAACAAGGTAACACACCACCCTACCTCCTCCAAGAAGAAAATCCTCAATGGCTCAGCACCCCTACAAGATTTGTGACCTGCACAACAAGTTTTTCCTAGCTGGACCTGCACTGGCTCGCCTAGGGAATCACTTTGCTAGCAACTCCTACACTCAAAAAAAATCTACCAACTAACATATGTACAAGCATGGTGTCTAGGAACTATTTCCAAAAGGTCATACGGTTTGTACAGTGGAAAAGTGCTCTAGCACCCCATTTACTCAACACTGCCTGTTTCAGGCCAGCAAGCACAAAGAAACCAAAATATTTACAAAGAGACAAGAAAACGATTGAAAGAACTATCTAAAGGCTACAAAAAACTTGTACTAGATTTATTCTACATCCTACACACAACATAGAACCAGATTTAATCCATTAGAGCCTTCTTTCAGACCAAAAAATAGAAAATTTCACTCAAAAAATTGTTTTCCTTCAATTTCCAACAAAACAATCCGTACAAACATACTTTCAACCTTGCACAAAGGTTGAGGAAACCTTTAAATATGCTTTCCCAATAGTTATTTTTCCAATGGGCCCTTCTTGGCCGCTCAAACACAAAAGGAGCATGTTTTTGCAAAAATTGTCAATAATTGCAAAAACCTCCATTCCTAAACTTTGGACTAGAACCTTTTTGTTTCTCACCCATGGTCAACATGACCTTATTAGAAAACATCATTCCAACCACAAAAATGCCTGAAGGCATACATCTAAGTCATAAACTCATTCTATACTTCTACATTTTGCCTAGTGTGCTCTCTATTGCTTCCTAGGTGCTCCTGCACCAATGAAATTAAGAACAACAAGAGAGGAACAGGAAAAATAAAATCAATACATAGTTTCAAGGATTTTTCAAGTGAGTAAGAGAGCTATGGGAGCAAACTCATCTAAAATATTTTGAACTAGAGTTTTATATACCATTTAGAGAGCTTGGTTTTCATGGAGTTCCTTTCAATTCCTCTGCTTTTATTGTTCCTATGGTAAATTTTTTGGTAGAGTTGGTGGAATTACCTTTCTTAGTAATCACTATTAGTGAGATTGAGATTGTTAACCTTGAGAGAGTAGGACTTGGGAAAAATGGATTTGATATGGCTATTGTTTTCAAATAATTAAAGCGAGATGTACTCCATATGTACGCCATTCCTCAATCTTCACTTGATGGCATCAAGGAATGGATGAACTCCATGGATATAAAGTATTATAGTAGAATGAAAAGACTTGAGGCGGCAACCAATTTGTAAGACTATTACTGATGATCTAGATAAATTTATTGAAGATGTTGGTTGGGAATTTTTGAATATGGAAGCTAGTGATTTTGATTCTGATAATTCAAAAGAGTCAGATCAAGGATATGAACCATCTAATGTAGAAGAGGAATCATAATTAGATTTCATACAGCCACAATCAAGAGTGTTACAAGCCAATCAACAAGATGGAGGGAATTCTTATATAAGGATAATTTTCAATGTTTTAGGTACCAACTTTAATTCCCACTACAATGGCAACATTGAAATTCCCTAGCAGTATTTATGTTAAGAAAATTTCCTTTAGATGCAAGGATTCAAAGCACATCAACCATGTGGCTTAATTTATATCATAAGTTGTACCATGATGTTCACTATGCATTCCTCTACTCTTTCGACTGTCAAATGTGCCACTGCCTTGTCATTGATCACCATCATATTCTCCTTTTCATGATTATTTTCTTTATGATCTTTGGTATAAAGACTTGACTATTATATTTAACTCAAGTGAGGAAACTTAAAAATAATAATGATAGGCCAAAGAAAGAATATTCAGTCTTTTCATGGTAAAAGGAGACCTCAATTTAATCACTGTCATCCTCAAAAGGTTAATTCCATTGTCAAACATTTATTGCATATCTTAAACTATGACAAGCATTTAATAAGGGTTTTGAAGAATAGGCCCTTGATAAGTTAGCTCCATCATTTTTTATTGTCGCTGTATCTTTATTTAGTTCTTACTCCATTCCTTGCAACAGTGATACCTAGATTTGTCATACTTAACTCAGTTGGCTACTATCAAAGCTCCTTTTGACTAGATCATCTCTTCTTCTCATATTGGTTGTCATATTTTACATTGTGTTTTGATGCTTTTTCACTTAATTTTTTTCCTAAAGGGTCTTTTTTTTTTCAATGTGATTGTCTCAGGTTATTGCTTTTTAAAAAATTGATAATCATATTGTTGGTTACGTTGCATTACACATCATTCAAACTCAAAGCATTACTTCAAATTTGATAACTATTTTGTGATTGAATAATTTGTTGTTTTATTTTCAGATGTTGGTGAGAGAAACACCGCCAAATGTAACAAGGGCAATGGATATCGGTGTTTCTACTATAATACAATCCTCGATGGCTCTAATAGGGGAGGTATGAGGCAAATTACTAAATTTCAATTTACATTTGTTGTTATAGATGAACTAGTTCTAGTGAAAAATCAAACCATTATTGATTCGTAGTTTAATTCCTATTTGGATGGTTTATACAGGGCTTGAGCACGCTTGAGCATCGGTGTGCAAATATTTCCATCGAGGAGAGTGATCGTCGGATAATTTTATGAAGTGATTAAATTTTTGTTAAATATAATGGTACAATAATGTAATTTCTATGTAATGTCTTACTTCTTATTGTAACGGTTGAAACTTGACTAGGAGCTAAACCCTAGGAGGAGCAGCAAAAGAGCCTCCTCTCCATGAGATTGACAGTTATACATCATGGTCTCCCGAGGGAAAGGAAAATTATATTTAGACGAACATGGAGAAATGAATTTTGAATGTAAGAGCCCTTTGTTGTATGCCTACATGGCAATTTTGTACATATTTGTATTCGATATATTTGACATTGTATGCCTATATGGCATTCTCGTAAGTCTATATGGCTTTTTTGTAACTATATTTTATACTTATATTGACATGTATTGATGTACATGCGTACATGGCTATTTGATTAATACAAATCTTTTTTTATCAATGGTGTCCATATTTGCATTATAAATTCATGGTTCAATAGATATGAGTTACATGTATTCAAGTGTATACTTTACAACTTACACACATATACTTTTTGACTTACGTTGGAACATCGAAAAGTGTGAAAATTTGTGTTTGGAAGTCAAACATAAGCCAATTTTGCAATTCTTGGTTCTTGCATACTCGATCTTATGGACTTATTCCTTCCTAGCACATATTGTGAATATTTCTCATTTGGTGCAGAAGACAAATTCCTCATTTTTGAACCACTATTTTCTTGTTTGCCTTCCACCTGAGAAAAATGTTCACGCACCGGATGATCAATGATCAATAATGGTTGATTGTAAACACTTGACATTTTTATGTTTTGAACTTTAATTTATAATTTTGTAGTTTATATTCATAGCGTTGATTACATTGCATTGCACATCTTTCAAACTCAAAGCATTGCTTCACATTGCATAACTAATAACTAGATGCTGATAGATGACAAAATTTCAATTACAATATAGTTTCTACAAAGTCAACCTAAGCAGTTATGCAATTACTTCACATTGCATAACTAATAACTAGGAACAGCTGCCAATTGCATTTGCTTGTCATGGCATTCTATGAGACCACATTTCTTTGAGGCATTTTTTCAAACAGTTCACTGCCTTGTCTATACTACCACATTTTTTTGATACATGTCTACCAAAGCATTTTGTCAAATAGTTCAAGTGTTGCCTTGTTGCTATGCCTAAAAGCCTAAAAGAAGTGCTTCGAACAAGCTATGCATGCTTGGAAAAAATCTATCAAAAGCATAATAGTAAGCAATATCATAGACAAGGTATTGAACTCTTTGAAAAAATGCCTCAAAGAAATGAGGTCTCATGACTTGATGGAATGCCATGACAATCAAAAATATTTGATTGTCATGGCATTCCATCACCATGAGACCTCATTTCTTTGAGGCATTTTTTCAAAGAGTTTACTGCCTTGTCTATGCTAACACATTTTTCATACATGTCTATCAAAGCATTTTATCAAATAGGTGCTTTCGAACAAGCTATGGATGCTTAGAAAAAATCTATCAAAGCATAATAGTAAGCAATAGCATAGACAAGGGAATGAACTGTTTGAAAAAAATGCATCAAAGAAATGCGGTCTCATGGTGGTGGAATATCAAACAGTTCGCTTCCTTGTTGCTATGGTTGAAATCCTAAAATAAGTGCTTCCAAAAAAGCTACATGGATGCTTGGAAAAAATCTATCAAAGCATACTAATAAGCAATAGCATAGAAAAGGCAGCAAACAGTTTGAAAAAAAGCCTCAAAGAAATGTGGTCTCCATGGTGATGGAATGCCATGACAATCCATAGCAATTTTCTTGTCATGGCATTCGTCATGCCGTTCCATCACCATGAAACCACATTTCTTTGAGGCATTTTTTCAAAGAGTTCACTGCCTTGTCTATGCTAACACATTTTTCATACATGTCTATCAAAGCATTTTATCAAACAGTTCATTGCCTTGCTGCTATGTCTAAAAGCCTAA